>VYWZ01001930.1:0-10634 GCA_008711595.1 Fusarium xyrophilum
GAATTTTACTGGTATTAGGAAGTGGGGAAAGATAATAGCGCGCAACTGGCACAATTAGAAGGACATCACAGTCAAGAACCAATCTCGCTGCAAAAATCGAGTATAGATACAGTTTTTCGTCATTTGAATCATCGATCGATCAGCAGGCCTCAGAAGGGCCAAAAAACATACAACAGCGGGGATTCGCTGGTCGTCACCGACCCAACTACTAATCCGCCCCTTACAGGCTTGACTATGGGAGAGCGGACGGGATCCCGTATTTTCCTGCAGGTATGGTCGTATGTGCTTGCTCTACTGTCACTCAAATCTATATTCAGCATCTGAGCCACTCAAATCAAAACTTGAACAGGCCACTGCCCGTTGACAGTCGGCTTCAGGTTAAGTTTACGCCTTTCCCTCAAGGATTCAAGTAGCCTGGTGTCAAAGATCTTCGTCTAATTATAAATAAAACATAACTGCATTAGTATCTGCGATATTTGCCGCTCTTGACCCAAGTTGCACTACACCGATCGGTCAGAAAGGCCAGGCTACCTATTGGGTTATTGATCAGTCAACTGCCCGTCATCGTGAGCACTCCGATACACAAAACTCACGCCAGACCACCGTGCATGTATGGCGTAACCCGCAGTGACAATTAATTGGCTTCTCATGCCATTTCCAGTTTCTGCTGCGTCATATGCACTAGATGCCACGTAGACCTTTGTGATCGAGCCGTATCGGTTGGCGCAGGGGTTGAAAGGAGGCTCTTTCGTCTATGCCCAATCTGTAGTCAGACAAAGAATTTCCAAGGCAGCTGGCTCTCTACTCATTTTCCTTAGGATCAAGCAGTGCCTCGATAGACAAAGAGCTGGGCTTTGCATGAAGAGTGGACATAATACTTCTCTGCCAGATCTGACGCCGGATCCCTCTCCCGACCCATTCTTCCCGCCGAGCTCACATGTTGCGTCTGGGCCACCTCGCCCGATAGTTAGAAAGAAGCCGATAATATGGTAGAACAACTGGCTGTACCAAACCAACCTAGCCGCTGTCTTCAAGAGGTCGTTCAAGGTCTAGACGACACCCAACTCGCCGCCAGTTTAAGAGCAATTGATACCGATCAAGTGCATCGCATCATTCAGTGCTTACGTCAAAATCGACGCCATAATCAGAACGGTACGGCTATCCTTTTCTTTCAACATATAAATCTGGTCGGTAATGATATCCGCTGACACTATTACCATCTATAGTAGTCCAACCGTGGCCTCGAGACCCGCCGTCAACTGTAGGAGCTCAACCTTGGCCACGCGACCCTCTAGAGATGAACGAGCACTACTATCAGAGCCCATATCAGAACCAATATCAGGCCTATCCAGGGACAGGATACTACACATACGACTGGAACTGGTATTACTATGATAGCTCAACCAACAATGTTCCGTACTGTGGGGATTATTACCTCAGCTATGAGTATTGGTGGGCACCTGTTGTATGGTACCCTTCGTGGTATTATGTGCCGCTCACTCGTTACAGAGTCCCCAACGGATCGCGCTACAGGAGACTTACATAATTTGGATCTTGTTCGCGGAACAGTTACGATGATGAGATTTGGTGAAAACCACTTGTGAAATCATTTGAGTACAATGAGAGAAGGTTGGAGTCTACCTCCCCTTACTGTGTCAATCAGTTGGATGATGGTATCAACACTCCGAATAGAGTTATGAGTCCAAGACAATTGGTCCCAAGTTCTGAATCGAGCCATACGGGCAACAGTGTGGGAAACTGTTACGAGTAATCATTATTAATTTATGCTGAAATGTGAAGGATTATGATTTCCTATATTGCAACCATTCTTTCTCATCAAGCTCTGAGCTACACCACCCTCAGCATCTGCGGCTGAGCGATATGCCGAATCAAGACAGCACCCTCGCCGCACCTGTTCTTATCGAAACGTCATTGGAAGCATACTATTCACTGACTACCTTGGTAATTTCGGATTTGCGGTCTAATAATTCCATCTTCACAGCACATTGCATGGTGAGACTGTGGCAACGATTGGCAACAGCGTTGAAATGAGGCTCTGACATTTCGATCTGACGTAAGGTGATGCAATCGAGGCTGAACATGGATGGGTTAGGAGACAATTGCCGGCGAGATGCAGCGTGTAAACAATGTCGTGGAAGCCCAATCACCAGTTATAAAGGCTGCTCCAACTGTCAATCCGTTCGTCTCCAGCCCAGGAACTCAAGATCTATAACCGACTCATTTCACACCTATACAAGAGCCAAGATAAACATGAGTGACCTGGTCTCCGTCGAGGACATTGACGACGTTGAACTTCCGGGTGTCATGCAGCGACTCGACGATACTCAATTGACCCGCACTGTTCAAAGCCTTGATAGCAACCAGATCCCTCATGTCATGGTGGCCATCAAAAGCATGAGTGACGAACAAAGCCAGCGTATCATCCTGGGGCTTGACCCCTCGAAGGATAATCGCATCCAGACTTCGGTACGTTGACACCTTTTCCTTACCGCTCTATCTACATGTTATTCAACGCCATCAACTATCAGGAGGAATCATGTTCTGGGGTTCGGATATCCAGTCGGGCCCCGGAATGCCGGACCATCCCACGTTCTGTGATAAGTTCCCTCACAAGACAGGTACTGGAAGGTTTGTTTGTGGCTGCGGCTGGCATGATTCCGATGAGGCAGCGGACGACCTCATCGCGAACTACTTCCTGTTGAGCCAGCACGGCGTCCTCTGGTCACATGTTGAGGGTGCACCGAACGAGTACATGTGTCGGGCATGCGTTGACGACAAGCCTGGAAGTTTCAACAAGTATGATTTGAGTGACTTTAATGCTCATATCTCCGAGAAATATGTTGTTGAGCCCTATAGTCTGGACGCTTCTCTCAAGGGCTCGTATGGATAATATTTAGGGCTGCGACCAGGCTATTACTACGAGCTTTGAGATTATACATGTGGTACATGTACTAGTTATCCCATTTCCACCAACATTAATTCTAGTCAATTTGATATTACAATCGATTGCTGCTTCTATTTGTTCTGCCTATGAATGCCAGTGCCTGTCAAAAGACTCAAGAGCATCATACACTTCGCCAGAAAGTATCATAGCCCTTTTTTCAGGATCAAGAGATCATTCAGCTAGGATCCGGACATGTAGATGAGAACCTGCAAGCCACGGCTTGATGGAGGCAATAGCCTCGCTCTGAGACACAAAACATGATTATAGTAAAGATAAATTGTCTACCTAGATTTATCTGGACTCATCTGGCACTTTTCCCTTTCATTATAGGCTATATAACAACTCTAAAGGTGTATGCCTAACCTACATCTGACGGGTCAACTCGCATCTAGCATAAACATGATCATCAATTATTTTCCCTCCTCCCTATAATATGCTTTACTCTCGCGTCCTTTGGATAACAGTGACTCATGAAGTAACGTTCTTCTCCGACACCTTGGTAGCATCACCCTTTTCCATTTCGCTTACTTCAATGGGCCCCTCGAGATCCTTCACGGTCCGGTCACCATATTTCTTCATGGTGAGTTTTTCGAGCTAAATCACTTGGTTAGCGGTAGCGAAAGGGCGGACTAAGAAACATAGCACTTATGTTGAGCTGTAAACAGCACATCCCTCCCTAATTGGTCAGATTGAACCCACTGCGCGATTTCCATAGCTNNTCTACGCTTTGTATAACAACTTACATAATGGACCAGCCAGATGTAACAGAACATGACACCACAGCAAACAAGAAGAGAGATAGCGCCCTTCTTCCAGTAAGGCGCATCAGCAGCACTGTAGAGAATGATGCCCCAGATTGTCCAAAGGACCAAAGAGCCGATATTCATGGAGTACAGCGTCACACCGCGCACGGCATCATCGCTTGTTCGCTACAGGATGATGTTCGCCCAGCCGAAGATGAGGGGGTTGACCATGTACGCTGATCCAGCGAGATAAAAGGCAAACATGACTCCAGCGTCAGACAGATTTCTCACGAGAAGCATAGCTCCTACAATCACTTGAAGAAGGACGGCGAGGATGGCCATTGGGACACGCTGGCGGGTTGCGTCCATGTGCCACGCCACAAGCATATTCGCAGCGATACCAACAGCTTGCACGCCGAGTGGATAAGTATTGGTGTCACAAAGTGAGAAACATACCACATGGGAGTAAGGAAGACTCGCTTGATCAAAGACATGGGCATAATATTGTGGCCGTCGGACTTGATCGGGGGGAGTCTCGAGACTACCAGTTTTCTCTCGTCTTGAGATAAGTTCTCGCCTTGGTGATTTCTGAGATATCGGGCAAGTAAAGGAAACCAACCAGGGCAATGGGAAGAGTGATGATGCCATCTACCAATGTCAGTTCTAGCTCATCTGGGTGGATGACTCGACTTACCGATCAAGAATACCCACTGTCACCCTTGGAGGCCGGACATGCCTCTCGTACCCTTGTGAATGGCTGTCATCATGACACCAGCAAACATAGTACCGACTTGGCCTGAGGCAGTGAAGAGGTCAGTTCGCTTGGATATCTCTTCAGGCTTATACCATGCTCCGATTATATAAATGGTTCCAGCATAAGTACTAGCTTCAGCCAAACCGAAGAAGAATCTGATGACGCAGAGTTGAGTAACAGCCTTGGCAGCGGTACTAGCCATCTGTCAGATTTCAGTCAGCGGTCTTGTTAGTGACGATATATAAGTAGCCTACTGTCAGACTAGCCCAGATGACGACCCTGATTGGGAACCAGATTCGAGGTGCGATCTTCTGGATGATGATGTCGTGAGGAAGCTGGCCAATAGCCATTCTAGTTACGGTAAGTAGATGCTACGGATATTGTTCACGAGACGTACCCTGCGGTGGTGACAGAGATAACAGTATTGCAATCATGGCCAGTCATGTTGAGACATTCACGAAGGCCAGCAACCTAGATTGTTAGTATACCTGCCTATCATCATATAGGCATTGTTGAGCTAACATAGGCGTGGCAAACGCCGCACGATCTGAGTGTCATTGGTCAGCTGGATGGTCGATGCAATGTTAAAGATTCGCCTGACCAAGGAAGTTGAAGAAGTAGCTGAGACAGCAGTAGGTCTGATTCTGTCAGCATCGTCGATGTACCTGATTGAATGCTTAGGCCGCATACCACGATAAAGAAATCTGCCAAATGTCAGCATCGGCAAATACGAGTGGCTATGTTTGCACGAACCTAATTTCCTGACAAGACGTCTCTCCTCCTTCGTTCGACTTTGCCGCCGCTCCCAAGAAAATTGCTGAGCACCATCAGTACATACCCCGATCAAGATCAGCAGTTACTCACTGCGGAAGCTCTCGCCAAATCCAGCTTCTTCAGCCATTTTTATCAGCAAAGAAGATTACAACGACGATGAGATGAGGAGCTAAAGTCAAAGCAACAAGAGAGATGGTCAGACTTATCAATCAGTTACTTTTCCTCACGCCCTCCACTCTGATCATCAGATTTATAAGATAAACAAAGCAAAAACTCTCTTACTAGCCTGAAAGGGGGTGACATCGCCAATAAAGTTTGGTTGAACTGCCGAAGCTCACGTCGTATTTCGGCGGCGAAAGGTCAGGAAGGGTTTAGTGTGGAGCGGACCCTGAGCTGATAATGATACTCTAGACTTGTTTTTGCCAAGGCGCTGTAGCATTTTGGCAGATTTGAGTTTTAAAGGAGAGGGCAGATGTGAGCATATGATTGAGTTTATCTTTTGATTACTGGTGTTCGGTCCTGTGGACGTTTGCCTACCGAGTTTTGGAGGGCTGTTGGTCTTGAAACATCACGACAATTTTTGCCTTGGAGATATGCTTATTTGCAGGTGGAATCTCTTGAAGCGGACCAGTAATTCTACATGATTCGGTGGGACTGACTTCAAGAGTCGGCCGCTGGCTTAGTCTACCCTGCGAAACGAGATTTATTTATCGGGGAGCACGGCTTGGCATGTCCAGTCTCTGAATTCGACACTAAACAAGGCCAGAAAGGTGTGAGCGATTCAAAGTAAGCATCAGCCCTCATGTCCACAGTGGTTCTTATTTAAGATGAAACTATCTATCTTGGTGAGGACTAGAAAGAGCCGGAGTCTCTCTCAAACTCGGTAAGCCAATCTAGATTATCGGCTGGAGTCTGATTTCATACATCGTGGCTAGTAACCAAGTCAGTGGGGGGTTGGTGTGAGAGGATCGTGATTCTTACCTGTCATACATGATCCGTCGTGCTTGTTATTGAAGTTTTTCGTCAGTTGGGATGTGACTCGTTGGATTCAGAAGCGAAATGATTCTCGCCATGTAGCGGGTCAAGTCTCTGGTCAGGCCTCTATACATGTTGCCGTCGTTCAGCGACACGATCTTCTGTCCTAGAGATGTTGGTGGAGAGTCGGGACCGCTCGGTGTACTCCTATGCCCATGATCATTACCGGATATCGTAGGAAGACCGCCGGAAGAAATTAAAGGGATGAAGCCTTCTGGTGTGTTTGATGATACAACTGCGGACGGCGGTAGTCCTACCCTCTCTCGAAATTGGGCCAGCCAAGCTGTTGAACCATACACCAAACCAATTAGCAGCTGACTAAACATGGGCGAAGCATCAGGTATATGGTTGATGATCGAACAAGCCTCCTTCTGCAACTCGACGTCTCCAATACTAGCAACTGCAACATGTCGACGCACTGCCTTAGTGACGTCTCAAGCTTACAGTCCTCGAAGATGTCTTTCTTGCTATGGATTTTCAGCTCTGAGAATCGAGACCTGGCTGCACTCTTCATAGTCGTCATTCGCGCTTTGTTGACAATATCTTGTGAACTCCTGATAAGATCGCGAAGCTAAGATGTTGCTGTTGAGAGGTGTTTGTAGTTTATCTATGCGCCAAATATCATGCAGCAAGCTTCAAGATGGAGAGTCTCGTTCGAGGGGATGCAGTGGTTCATGTCGGCATAGTTAGAGTAGAAGTAGTCGAGCTCCTGTTGTAGCAGTTCGAAGGCGCTTGTTGAGCTATACGGTACACCTCGTTGCGTAGCGAACGGTAGAGGTGAGTTGCGCTCGTAATCAATGAGACCTACAGAATCATAAGTAACCTGCCCGAGCCTGGAGTCATGCACTTACATGGGGGCATGTGATTCTCCACCATATCGAGTGTTACAGCATCGAACCCCCGGTTCCCTTTCCAATCTGCCAGGGTCCTGCCCTCCTTAAAGTGATCTGCAAGATGGTTCACCCGTTCCGACCATGTCGCCATAGTAATGTCACAGAACTCGCAACGTGGTGTGACATCCTCATGCTTAGTCTTCCGTTCCTCCATTGGCCACTTCACAAACTCTGATCTGTGGACAAGACGAAGATGCTGTCGTAGATGATCCTTTCTGTAGAATATACGCTCTCCTCTTTCGCGCTTGTGACACAGGTCATGATTATGCTCCTCAAAGTGAGAGTCATTTGGGTCCCTGAAGCCACAATAAACACAGACGGTCTCGCAGTCCTCGTTGAGAGCCGTCGGTCTAAGTGGAGAACACTCCCATTGCTCAAGCGAAAAATGCTGTGTTTTCTCATGTCTGGACCATGTATGCTTCGGCTTAACTATTTCCGTGCAAAAGGTACACTGGAATCGATGGCAAGCAACAGAAAAACCTCTCTTCTCATCGTTTCTGGCCCGTAGACCTCCTCGCCGATGCTTTTTGATGACTCTATTGAGGGACCTATTGGATGCATATGAGTAGCCTGAGGCTTTCGAGCTTCGACTTTGAATCAGACGTGTCGGTTATCGCCCAGGTGCCAGTCGACGATGGTGCCCTGCCGTGTCTCGTTCGTGCACCGTGGGATTGGTCGATAGAACCACTTGCACCCGATACTGCCCGTGCGATAGCGGCCATGGTAGATGGCCCGTCTTCAGGTGGCGAGCTCTCCCATCGCTCGAGTGGGCTTTGTTGGACCATGGGCGTAGGTGGTCGACGGAGGGGTATGTCTCGGGGGCTAGCCTCTGCCGAACTTGTATCCGTTGTTTCTGGTGGGACTAAACTTCTTTCTCCGACGAGCGCTGGCGAACCAGTTCAGGATTTGTTGTCGAGTCAAGCCCGTCTGTCTCTCGATCAACTCGGCATCTCGGACACTTGGGTACGGGTGATGTGTATGGTTCGAGAGCCATTTGTTGAGAACGCGGACCGAGTTGAGAGAGAGTCGCTTCCCCGTCTTCGGTGGTGGGCTTGAGATAGTACTTGCTTCAGCTTGCACGTTTGTAGTAGTAGCAGCCAAGGTTTCTGTGGGCCCAAACGGAGATATTGAGTTGACTACTGGGCTTTGAAGCTTTCTTCAAAGCTCGAGATTGGGTTTAATAATCGAGTATCGACTCCATTACTAAACAGGGCCTGGAAAGAGGCGAAGCCAAAGTCAGAAAAGCCGGGTTGGTCTAGCAGGTCGCTAAGGTCCGGGAACTCGCTCGGGAATTCAGTAGTCCCATCATTGATGCTGGTCTCTCTGTCATTGCGTTCCATGTTGACGAGCCATTCACTAGCAGAGATGTCATGTCAACGTTGGAGACGACGAGTTCGAGGCGGCATGTAAGGTTGACTTGATCCACTATTTTCCTTTCATCTTCAGCCCTTTCAGGACGCTTTCAACCAATAGCGCACAGGATGACACGATAAGCTTCACTACGTCAACGTTAAACCCATCCAAGGTGATATTTTTAGAATCAGCAATAATGATAAATCTGGATACCACCACACGATATGGCGCAGAATATCACCCAGACATGCATGCTAGTAGCCGTCCTGACTGATATCCAGGTGAGGAGGGTGCAAAATGTCGCAAACAAGATGGGGGCAAAGACTTCCAATACATCAAACTTTGTCAGCCGCAAGACCAGATCTTCGTTGCTTCCGCGTCAATGGCAAATAGGACAATCTTGTACAGTCTCCTCAGGTCCCACCGACTCTCGTATTCGATTGATGGCCCAGCAACCGGTACACTCCTGAACCTCAACCTCAACATCCGTAATGTCATAAGCCCTCAAGATATCCCTACACAACCTTGCGATACCCCAGGCACGAAACCAAGTCGTTGATTCGGTCTCGACGGTAATCAGGAGTTTCACCTGACTTTCTTGCTGGGCACTCCCGATGCGATAGGCCTGGGAGCATTTCCACTTCGTATACTCCAGCGCACCAATTAGTTCCTTCTGGATAATTCTTTCTGGAATTGACCAGAGGCGTCTGAATGGATGGGAATCCTCGACATGTGACCAGCCATTGCACAAGCCCGACCACTGATCATCGGGGTAGTTTGATCGCGCGAGGAGTCGGGGTTTGTTGCGCCAGAGACCGTAGTAGTCTTCTGTCTCGAGCTCTGTCGGGGGAGGGGGTACGCCCTCTGGTAAGGCCTGAATTTGAGGTACCCGGACGGTTCGTATCGACGTTTTGGGTTGTGTCTCAGCTGGAGGGGTGCTAGATCCTTCTGCGGTGTTGGGAGGTGAGTCTCCCATCTTTATTTCTGTGGTAAGATCTGTCGCGCGGGATGGGATTTCTTGGGCATCTGAAGGCATTTTGATTGATCTTCTTTTCAAAATTTACAAGTCGAAATAATAGTGTGCCTTACTGCGAGAAAGAAAATGAGCAATGGGGTAGGATTTTATAAGAAAAAGATGTATACAGTTTGAACTGGCTTTATTATATTTTTTCCGTCAATATTCCTCCCATAACTTGATAGAAACGTTTTTCATCTGAAAGTGCTATTACTTTCCTATAGGCGACTATACTTTCAAGAAAGGAGGTTGATGATTGAACGACAGTTCGATAGACTTTTTATCCATCCAACTTAACGTGCAATACCAGAACCTTACTTTATTTCAGTCGTCTGTGTGCCTTTATCCTTTGATATAGGCTCTAGTTGTTCGGATTATTTCCTGGCAAACAAATCAAGGAGCTTGGCCACAGATGTCTGGATTTGAACGCGCTTTCATTGCCCCGACAAGTGGCTCGAACCATGGATCAGCCCGTATGTCCTATTGTTATAATGTTTATTCGGACAGATCACGCCGTATGAACGCGATCTGGAACTCATAATTGATTAACATGTGCACTACGATTGGGTGACAGTCTATTAACTTTTACCCTCGATCCGTTCTCAAGCCAACGCGATACCTGTAATTTCTCCCAGCTCAGGAAACAGCACTGTCTTTGTCTCCGTCTTCAGGCCAACAGTATATACACCACCTGACCAGTCCTTCACATACACCGTTGCAGTATTCCTATCCAAAACAAGACCAATCGTTTCGTGTAGTCGCCTAGCTGAAACCTCGCGCTCAGGCTCAGAGCTAAGATCTCCGTTAAAAGCACGATTCAATGAATGTTCCGATGGAGGATCGCCACGATCTCTTCAGTACAAAGTTTTTGTCCTCCATCGAAGTCCAAATCAATAGGTTCGGGGAGTTTGTCAGAGGCTGTCTTGACTTCTATTAGCCCTCTTCAAGGGAGCTTAATATGATTTTAACTATATATAAGTTTATTAGTAGCTATATCTAGGAGATTAAGTCTTTATATTAAAATCTATCTCTTTATTTTAAAAACTAGATCTAATTATATAATTTTAACTCCTTTATACTTATATATAATGTGGTTGATAAG
>VYWZ01001937.1:0-12697 GCA_008711595.1 Fusarium xyrophilum
TTATTTAGCCTTATCTATATAATCAGTTATGCAGATAGCACGTGACCCTAAATGCATAACCGGTTATGCGGGTATGACTCGCCTCTCATGAAAGTCTAGATTCGCTTGCGAACCGACATCGTCTAGTCTAAGATTTAGATAACCTGTCTCTTGGTTCGGCCAACTCCAATGTTCTAACTTCTAGCGCTCCCGGAACCGGTCGCCGGCGCGTTTCAGCATGCGAAGACAGCTTCAGACCTTTCCCCCGCGGGCCTTCGTAAAGGACTTTACGGTATGAGACCATTTGCGACCCATGCAGCTAAAATTCTCTTCAGCTGTGTTTGCAGAGACGAGTCGTGAGGGTCGACGATATGCAGGCGCTTGTACTAGAACTGCCTAGTCTGTACTAACCAGCTGTTTCAACGCTTTGATACACTGACAGACACGACCAACGCCATAGGAAAAAGCCGCAGCGATATCTGATACCGGTGCATGGAATCGAATCTGTGCTTTGCTGTGTCTGAACCCTTTACACATTCTGATAGAGTCTGTGCAACGAGGGGAACAAGACGCATGAACAACAAAAAGCACAAACCACCAGGTCCAGGTCCGACCGAGCAAGCCAACAATCAGGGGATAGGCCCTATATTCGATTGGCGATTGTAACCAAGCACGCCTGCATGATGGGGTAGATTATCCAAGGTGCCACTGCAGCTGCCAGATGACATTCGCCAGTCGCGTGAGCAATAAAAAGTAAATTAATTCAAATCTACAAGACCAGCATCCCTGGGTTCTACGTGCAGATGTCAAAAAACATTGGAGGGAAAAAGTCAAAAAAAACACAGCCTTGCGCCGAACAAGACCAAATTGCCGGGTTTGTCGCTCGACGCTGTACAGGGATCAATCTTGGAGAGGACCCATCGTATTCAACCCTATCTGTTCAACGGGCCGACGCGGTTCGGCGTATTATTCTTGGTTGACAGCATTTGCATTCGTGAGGAATTTGGAATGACGACGAGAGGGAGAAAAGATGGTGATGGATGGGAATGGCATACCTCGGTTCTCTGTTCATTCCTCATTACCATGTTGAGATGGATGATTGACGTAGGGGTGCACCTTGGCCTGTCAATCATGTGGCTTGAACCTTTTAGCCAAAGGTCATGTAATCTCTGTTGTTTAAGTTTATCTTTGAACCTTGGTTTATCTTTGAACCAAGGGGAATGTCAAAAATGGTACTCTGTAGTTCGATTTGATGATATATAACCATGAAGAGTTGGGTACCTACATCGGTAATCAGTGAGAGTGTCCCTGTTTAATTTATTTTGATTGAACATGATTACAAACAAGGGTCTCTAATGCAACCTCGATGTTACAGATGAATTGTCAATTGCAACTCCACCACACTCTTGCGTGTGGTTTCGCTCTCTGGCTCTCTCGTTAGTGGCAGAGCGGCCTATCCTTGTCGATCCTCCTTGATTAACTTCTCCCAAAGTGTTTGCATCAATCTGCATGAAACCGACCTCAACCTCCGTCGTCATGATTTCCCAAGACCACGTAACCTTTTAAAGCCTCCAAGGAACAGAGTTTGAACGGGAGTGCCTATTTCCTGTGATCGGAGAAAAGAGCCAGAAGGGGAAGAGAATGAAGAAAAGACGTTGGCTCTTGACTCAACTCAGAGTACAATGACATGGCAACGAAATGGGTCCGCGTTGCCGGATCGTAGATCGCTAGCTTGCTCTCTCTTCTTCTTTGGAGGCTTCCTCTTTTGGGTGACCAGCCAGGAATCGGATCGAAGCTCTGGACCGACCCGCTGGTGGTTCAGTTGTTAGCTTCGATAGTTCGTCTCTCAGTCAACAGGGTTCGAGAGGCAAAGACACGGACAGACACAGAGTCGGTCAGTGAGGAGAGAGAGTCTTATGATAAATGGATTTATCATCAATGCACGTTGAACCCCTGCAAACTCAAAAACTCACTGCAAGTCTTCAGCTCGTTCAGGGGGATGATAAAACACCGGAACCTCGACAGCGAGTTTTGGCATCAAGCCTTGTGCAGTATTTTTTCCCCAATGGACGGGGCAGGCATGGATATGTTCCGGCATTTCTGCAGCGCTAAGAAGGGGCCGCAGCATTGAAGAAGCCACTGTGACTGGGTTTCTTTAGTGGCTTTTCGGCCAAGGATTTGCTCGAACCCGACTTTGGCCCCCCCCCGCAAGCTCACCTTAGTAGCCTGTGATTGATCCACTGAATTGCCTCCTGCTCCGCGACTCGCGATTGAACGAGGGTCCTAGTCGTTGCTTTACCTTGGCTGCTCTTACCTTTTCTTGTTGTTCTAACTTGTCTTCGCGCTCGGGTCCCATTCTTTCCTTCTTTCCAATCTGATAACTTACAACCTCCCACCAACACCAACAACTGTCACCCACTAACTATGGTCTTCTAAGCTTTACACTGTCGCTCTCAACATTAACAACTCTTGGCCCTTTTCTCTCACCGAATGAGAGCACAAATACTGAAATTTTAATCATCATCTATTTTTCTTCTGGCGCGCTATAAACATCAATCGGCAACTGTCATGATAAACCACTGCGCTTGTGTCGCACAATCGCATTGCATTCCACCACTCCCGAGACATAAAGCAACAACCCGACTTGTCCGTCTCCTTTTTGTGGAGGGGTATAATATTTGAGACAAGATGCCTACAATCGACGCTCTTCGATCGTTCGAACCTCCTCCTATTCCATCTCTACCCGATTTTGAGCGTCGTCGTTCCACAACATCGACACTCTCCAACAACAACTCCGATTCTGTCACCTCATCTCCGCGGGGTCTTCAAGCACCACCCAAAACCAGCAGATCAAACCGCCCCAAGAGTGCTAAATTCTCATCCTACCGCCTGCGCAGCAATTCAGGCCTTTCACTTCACACCAATGAGGACATTCTGAGACAATATACCGACTACCACCCTGATGGCACACCGCGTGCCGGCATGTATAGCAACGGACTGGGCAAGTGGTCGGGTGAGAGGTTGAGGAGCATTGATTCTGTCACATCGTCCAGAAGTCAAAGATCTGGTATCGCTTTCACTGAGTCAGATGATTCCGGCGAGTTGCCTATTCCTGATCTTGTTGGACGGGAGATGTTTAACATGGTCATGGCCGATCATGCTGCCAGTGGTCAATTACGGAGATTTGCCGCCAATCGAGGACTTGGTCAGAATGTTGATTACCTCATCAAGGTAAGATGAGCACACAAGATATCACCTCACAGATTCTAATCATGAGCAGATTCGGGACTATATCCAATCCCTGGAGCAGGTTGTCATTCAACTCTCGACAATATCAACTTCGTATACATCCATCACCGCAACATCGCCCATTAACCTGCCCTCCCCTATGTCCAAGGCTCTCAACACGAACATCAAGCATCTCACAACATCACTCATTCCCAGCCTGGAAAACATGTTTCTCGAATCTAAAATCTATATCGAACAGCGCATCGTCAGAGAAATCTTCCCCGATTTTGTCAAGCAGCAACTATCTCAGTGTACTAGTCTGGCCCTCTCCCTCGACGCAGAAGGCGACTCACCGCCAAACCCTTACCCGGGCCTCAAGGGATCATTTTGTCTAAGTGATCCGTCGCGATCCGGAAACCCTATTGTCTTTGCTTCCGATGAGTTTGAGGAACTGACAGGATATGCACGAAGTGAGGTTCTGGCACACAATTGTCGCTTCCTCCAGGGGCCACAAACTGACCGGGATGGAATTGCCAAGATGCGCTCCGCCATCTGGCGCAACGAGGAGTGTACAGAATTGCTTCTCAACTTTCGCAAAGATGGAACGCCGTTTTGGAATCTTCTTTTCCTGTGCCCTCTTCTCGACACTGCTGGTAAAACAAAGTTCTTTATGGGCGCCCAGATCGATGTCTCGTCCTCGCTGCACGACACTCATGATGTTCTCAAGGTTTTGTCGTACGGTGCTGCGGAGGAAGAGAAGACACCCGAGCGGGGCAACTCTCGATGGGCCAGTGACGGATCTCAAGGCGAGCCTGAAGCCGAGGAAGCCCTGAGTGTCAAGAACAACCAATACAAGACAACAAAGATGTCTGGATTCTTCAAAGCGTTCAAGAAGCCGCCTCCTCCTCCTCCTCTGTCGCCACCATTGAGCCCACGCCGCAGCTCGGATAGACCACGGTCATCAGCTGGACCCACGATACTTGACAAGACCTACAGCACAAGAAACGTTATCAGGAGATTTTCTAATCAGCCAGAAATGCTTATGACAACATACGCCCGACACATGATCCTTGAGCATGTTCCTTCGTACCCAGCGTCCTTGGGCGCAATGCCTCTCGATCAGGATATGAAGTATCCACCCAAGCTGTGCGTGTCCTTCTACTCCAAAGAGATGCTCAATGCTCTTGATCTGGGCATGTCGGCAGAAGCTATCATTGGCAAAGATATATTTGACATTTTCACTGAGCAATCCGCACTGCCATCGGTTACCAAGGCATTCAAGTCGACAGTCCGAGATCTTGTTGTCCGCGATGGAAAATCCGTCTCGCTGGATCTTGCACTTGCAAACCACATCCCTCGCCGGGCCAACATGACAAGGACGTTGAGCGGTGACAGCGGGGAAACATCACCGAAGAAGCCAGCCAAGATGATGATGAGCCACTGGACACCTCTCAAAGATACTGAAGGATATGTCAAGTATGTGGCAATGATTGTGTCGCCAATTTAAATATGTGATGAATGGAAAGACGAAACGATGATATAATATACGGGCGATGGATGAAGATTTGCTTTTTGTATTGGATCAGGGATATTTGAAGATCATTATACCTGTATGTACTCTTAACGACCAAGAGAATGAAGTTACGACTATAATTACTACAATGAACTGTTTCATTATACCAAGCTCTCCTCCACTGAACTTGATATGTTGTAGACCTCTTCATGAACTTGTATGAATCGTACTCTTCATTGACATACAGTCCAAACAACGCTCTGAAGTCCTTGTCACGCTCCAAAAACAGCCTTTGATCGCCAAAGTTCAGCAACCCCACGATGCAAATTCCACAAACGATCAGCCAAGACAACCACAATAAAGGGGTAATCGGCACTTCCGATCTGTTGGCTCTCTAAATCTCCAAAGACGGTGCGTGATCCACGGCGTTTGAGTTGTAGGGACCGAAAGGGAACAGCCGCTATTGTTTCTGTTGTTGGCCGTGGGCTAGGGACTGTAGTTTGATGACCTTGGTTGAAGAGGGTTGGTTGCGTGCCTGTAGGAGATAAGACCATTTGCCGAATTATAGCTTCTTTTGATCATAGTGCTTCATGGAAGGTTCAAGTAACAAGATTAGTTACAGGCCACTCTTGAGATTTTAAAGGCACTGGAAGAGTTCAGTATGAGTGAGTGTCAAAAGACTGTTTCGCCTTGTCCTGGCCGGGCAATCTGCCCCGTTTTCAACAAACGCTTCTCATAAAGCTTGAAAGAGACGAAATATTACTATTTACTTATGAGCTAGGCGATGTGGTTATCCGCCATGTTGCTATTTGCCACGTTGGGCGTATGCACCTTCGTCGACTCTCGGAGATAGTGGGAACAAACAATTGCTTCGTTGGCGTTCAAGCTGAACTCAACAAATGTGATTGGAACAGGTGGTGAATTACCTCAGTTGTTTGTTCGGCCATTAGTTCAGTGAAAGGTAATATTCGGATAGCCTTTGGCATGATGTGTACGGGAAGCTGCACATGTTTGCTAAGGATCATCTTATTTCGTGACACAAACACTAACTTCTTGTAGTTTCTATGGTTATCTGGGATGCAAGTGTCATATCACTTCGTTGATCTGTGACCGTAGTGTTATTGCGTCTCTTCACATGAAGCATAGATTCTCCGTATTTGATAGTTATCCCAGCAGGAAAGGCTCTTATACCTCAGCACGCTATGTTTGGTCAAGATATGTTTCTGGTCCTTCTTGACCGCTTGATTGATGTTGATGAGTTTCTGTCACTTTTCATACTCCGCAACTCATGCAGAAATCAGGCTTTCTCACCTATACCATCAACTCAACTAGATCTGCAGCTCGCCTACATGTACAAAGAATAAGAGCGCCACAAGATGGAACTATTGATCTCAATTCTGAGAATTGCAGCCATATTCGCATCTTGTACAGATTGACACCTGCATATCTAGGCGCAGTAAATGTAAGCAGTTAGATGACATGCTGTGAGCGTAAAATGTCAGTGTATATACCATGGAAGTCCTCTTTAGTTCCTAACTTCTCAAGACTCTCCTCCATACTGTCAAGATCAAAGTTGAGACTCATCACATCCTATCACAAATCACAGTCATGTCAGACTACAGTCCAGTAAAGGATCTGGGTCTGACTTGCCCCTACGGCGGAATCTTCTACATCTGCGCCGACGGTCCAGAGCGCTTCATCGGCTGCTGCACCATCAACCCCTGCGGCGCCAGAAAAGGTCTCTGTCCTGATCAGCATCTCAGAGCAGCCAGCTTCAACGCTACACTTCAGCATGAGTTCCTCCCTCAGGCTTGTATCAACGACAGCCTCGATGTCAGTTGGTATGCCTGCGTCGGAGAGGGACTTCCTTTCCTGGGTTGCTGTGCCGTGGATCCTTGTCTTCGTGGTGTTTGTCCTCAGAGAGACCTGAGAGCAGCGAGGTTGAGTGACAAGGTCAAGGATGCACAGAATTTCCTTGATGGAGGTCCTGAGCATACGGTAAGACCTACGTCTTCTGCCTTGGATTCAGGATCAGGTGTCTCTTCAGTCAGCCTGTGTGCCAGCCCGACCACTGCAGCGACAACCATGATCTCCAGCTTCATGACATCTTTCGCTGTGAAAACAACCGTTGCATCGATCATCTCTACCACTACACCAATTACCTCTACAGTCACAACAATGACCTCTGCCACGACAACCTTGCCCACAGAGGCTCCAGATGCACCACCTGCAGGACCCAAAGAGCACGGCTCGAACCAAAAGCTTGGATGGTGGTGGGTGATTCTTCTCGTCGTAATTGTTCTACTTATGCCCCTTGCGCACTATGTCGGGGAGAGTTCCTGTTACCGAGAATGGAGAAAAGAACGAGCCAGAGTAAAATTCGGACGGAGACGCGAACAAGAACCCCGACAGGAGCAACAGCAGCAGCAGCAGCCGGAACACGAACGCCACACGAACACACCTCCATACCCAACAACCGATCAGATGATCACAGAAGATAATTGCCGGTACATACGGGGACGTCCAAGCCGGAACAGCTCTCGAACATCCCACGAACAACCACAGAACATCCAAGGTCAACAGCTCAATCCTCCTATTAAAGATGGACACTCCAGCGACAACAAAGAAACGATCCCTCGGCCTGCAGATGAATCGAGTCAACAAGCTTCATACGCCAGTGTCCGGAGAACAGCTCCAAACAGGAAGCCGTTGCCAGGAACGAGCAACCGTACAAGCCGGCGATGAGATAACTTCGGCTGAGGATCCGTCATTCTGAAAAACACATATAGTTTCCTATACTCTCGATAGCTTCGTTTCTTAACCCTCATCATCCCATGAGAGCCCTCAACTATTGAAAACCACCATCCCCCAAAAGCTCGTCGTCAAAAAGTCACCATTTGCTCAAAGTCATCTTCCTCGAAAGACCAAAATGAGTACACCGATATATGAGCTCGAAGGGAGTGCGCCGGTAAGTGATAGCTACTTGGCATTAGTATCGTCAGGGGCTCTGTTTCCTATGGCCATCCCGGGGATGACTCAGGCACAGCAGGACCACCAACAACAGCTTGCTTCTGAAGTCTCGCCGACGTATGAGCCAACCACCACCATATGGATCCGGAGCCACAACCATCTCTACGACACACCACCTGCTGAGGAGAACCGTCTGCGTTTCTTCGCGCGTGATTACTACGAGCATGAACGCATAGTGCCGGTCTCGAGGTCTCAGAGGTGGATGGAGTCTATGAGACGTTGCCGAAGACGCTGGAGAGGTGGGAGAGCTAACAGAAGAATCAAAACTATCTCTAACGCTCGAAGACCACTCGCAGAACTGACGGCTGAACAAAACTGGCGACAAAGCTTTTGGCGATCTTCAGGAGATAGTTGGCCACCCCCTATGCCGAGACGTGCTAGCAACAGACTCCGGAAGCGTCAGAGGCCTGCTGGGTGTTAAGAGTGGTAAGAAGGGATGTTGAAACTGCAATCACGCCTTCGAGGGCGTCGTGGCGGAAATGGTTTGTATCCATTTGTGGTGGATTTGCATGATGCCAGTGGAGGTTGACGATTCTCGGGACGAACACAGAGCTGACGAAATAGGAGAACTAACAAGGTCGGAGGGCTTGTGAACATTGGTCAGTACACGAAATTGAAAAAACAAGAAAACAGGTTGAGAAACTTGACACAGATGGAAGACCACCAGCCCCTCCCCATTTTCCATATTCCTTGGTTTGAAGAAAGTCGGAAAGTCGAAAAGAGGTGATGGCTCATGTCAGGGTGCTACAACCGCCAAATTATCACACACTCCAATGATCAAAAGTTTCAGAATCTTGGTCATTCTCATGCCCGTCCAGGAACAGGCGTGTTTGGTCCCTGACCTAGAAACGGCTGTTGGCGTTGGCTGACCAGTCGTTTGCAGGCAGGCCCGTTTGTCAGCCATGATTATCTGGACAAGGACGGATAAGTTACAGAAAACAAGTGCTCAGGAGAGGTGCGGGAGCTGCACCGGGGGAAGAATTGTGGTGAGAGATACACAACATGAACATCTCAGGCTGAGTGTCCAGGAACAGGAACGAGAAACAGACTCTGTCTTGCTCGATCCCGCTGCCACCGCCCAAAAGCGACATGCAAGCTGATTCATTCACATTTGTCCAACACCTCGAGTGCGGATCGGGAGTGCAGATCACACTTCCTGATTGGCCACTATAGAGATCGTCTCTCTGACTGACAGGATTGGCTGCTGTCTTGGGGTCTCGCCCAGTCGCATTGCGAGATCTGGCTTAACTAGCCTCAGAGACGGGACGGGCGCGGTATGCTGAGTGTGTGTCGTCGAATGGTATCGCTTCTGGCCTCTCCCTTGCGTAGCGTGCAGCTGATAGGCGAGCAGGGTTCTATCAAGCCCAGCTGTCACTCTGCTCTGCATACGTACATACATACAGAGTAGAGCGATGAAAAATATCGTCGATGGTAGGTTATAGTGTTGCATCCGCTTTGGTCCAGACGGTACAGAGTACAGGTACCAGTAAAGCTAGGTATCACTGTATACCTCACTCGGTGCGATGCCGTAGTCGATCATGTACTCTGTAGATCTCAGTCATTTAGTCGGCGTGTGGAATGGAAGATAATCTCGTCCCGGAAACGCGCATTCGTCCACTGACATTGTGTCCCTGAATACATCCCACTCTGGTTTCTGACATCCCTCGACAATTCTAATTATCCTGAGTCGTGGCTCAGCAGGTGTCGGAGAAGCAATCCAACTGATCGGGCCAATCCTTTATTGGTTTGTTGGTCGAGAGTTTGGCGACGCCCTCTCAAACTCGAGACGCCTCTCGGTCAGAATAGGGCAATGAGATCTCTCGATCTGGCAGATGCTGCACTTACACATCCACCACGGGAATACCGTCATCAGCCCCAGACACAGTGATATTAATGATCCTGACAGACCAGGGTATCTTCTACCTACTCTGCTATATGCAGGGCATCATTTCACGACCGATCATATTAGTAAACAAGGCTCGTAAACAAATCGACCAAAGTTCCCCCATTCCGGGCTTGACCCCAAATCCCGAGGCTCGGTCGGCCATCAATTCATTCATTCATACATACATACCTCAGCCACAGGAACGGAGATCAAAGTCAAAAACCTCTGGTGGGCTTGATTGAGGCCGAAGACGGGATATCCTACACCTACACTGAGAATGAGAGAGACAAGGGAAGATTTCGGCTTGGCTTGGCTTTTCAGAGAGCACTTTTGGTTCATGAGAAGCTAAACTCCTCCCTCCCTTTGTTGCAGGGGTTGTGTTGGTCCCCCGCCCAACCTCTTGCAGTTGTGCAGTTGTGCAGTTGAGACTTGTGGCCTCAGTGAGAGCTTGTTCCGGCCGAGAGGACTTGGGTCTCCAACCTCGACAAGTTGAAAACCATCTCGCGATGCGACTGTCACCAGCGTCACCAGCCGATTCCAGTTGCCAGTTGGTCGTCACAGCTCGCGCGTCTTGATATATTTCCATGATGAGACATCGACAGTCTAACGACAGGCAAACGATCCGCTTCTCTCTGACCTGACCGGTGTAGCCTGACACATACAGAGTACATACCCACCGAACTCAAGGGATCGACGATTCGCGATTTGATCCTCAGTCCACTTCCCGCCCGTCATTCATCTCCACCGTGCCTCCCTAGCTTCAAGAAGCCAATGCCCAGGGCTTTTCGCCATGGTCAGGTTCAGTTTCAACGACGGCTCTCAGCCTCGAGCCACGTCGAGCAAAGCAGTTCACCATGGCTGCTCTTACTCCCCCCCCATCAGACAAATGTCATTCCTGTTGCGACTCTCACCGTTGCTTCGATGAGTATGCTTGCAACAACAATAACTTCCTTGTGGTTCTTTCGAATGAGGCGGAGTTTCCGCCATGAGCGAGTCTCGAGTCTCGTGTCTCTTCCTTTCACCCTCTGTTGCTGACCCCTTGGGAAAGCCTCATCATGTTACTCATCTATAGCGATATGTTCACGAGTTTCTGGCTACTCATCTTCCCCGCCGTAGAACTCGTCGCTGGCAAGATTGAAACGACCGAGGCCTCTTGTCAAGTCAGCGGCTTCTTCCTTGCTCTCAGCATCGAGGCTTCTGATGTTTCTGTCGCTCTCATCTCAGTACATACTGCATTGTACATCTTTCGTGGAGAGCAAGGTCTCTACCCATACCGAAAGGCGGCATACGCTCTCGCCGCCATCATATTATCTGTTGTGATGGCTTCATTAGCATTCATCGAAAGCCCCGGCTACATCAACACTGGCCATTTCTGCTATCTACCGTTCAACCCGATGTGGAAGAGGCTGGCGCTCTCTTGGGTTCCTCGCTATATGGCTTTCACTGTTATTCTCTGCCTGTGCATAGGCGTATACGTTTACGTTCGAGCGTCGGTGAGACTGTTCGGCTCCGGAAACGACAGCTCGAAGAATACTCTTTCAAAGGTGTCCGGTCTTGAGAGTCTCGATCCCTTGCATCGAGGAATCACCACTGTACCACCGACTCCTAGGATAAGATCCCATGGTCTCATTCCTTCTTCCAACCCTTCACGGCGCAACTCCTTCACCGTATCCCAAGATCGGACCACAGGGCCTCCACTCGTGGCATTCAACTCCTTTCATTTGGACATGCCTGGATCGACGCATCCCAGCAGGCTTCATTCGGCACGGCTGGCGCGGATAGGATCGACTCAGATGTGGATGGCTAACTCTGGTACCGATCTGACATCTCAGTCTGAACAGGCAGAAGTTGATTCCCAGAACTCAACGGGCACAACTCGCTGTGGTTCAGACGATGTGATCGGCCCCCTTAGCCACACATACAAAACCCGAGCCTGTCCACCAAACACCTCTTCCTGATGTTGTTTCACCATCATATACTATACAAACCGACTTCTTTCACCGTTCTGATGGCTCAAACGCTCCGTCTAGGCCACCATCTATCCCTAACCTCTTCGCCATACTCCGTCGCACACCAGACAGTCCACGCAGCAACGACACCAACCTCGTCTTGACTCAGAGCGACTTCAATGCACCCGGTACTGTCAAGTCACGCGAAAAGATCCTGCGACAACTCCGGTCACTATTCATCTATCCGACAGTCTACGTCGTCATCTGGATTCTGCCCTTCATCGTACAGCTCACTGGATATGGCCGAGGAGCTCCTTATGGCATGAGACTAGCCAGTATTATATTTTTATGTTTCCACGGCTTGGCCGACGCCGTGGTGTTTTCTCTGAAATGAGAGAGAAGCCTTGGAGGCATAGCCAGGCTTTCAAACGCATCAACGTTCAATTTTGGAAACGACGACAAGAAGTGCCTGACGTGGGTGCAAGAGTCGGACGCACCAGAGAGGAGATGACACTCGATTCTCGATTCGCGAAAAAGAGACGACAGCAGGAACAAGCTGACTGGGAGATGGATCGTCAGGCTGGCAACGAGGCCCGCAAAGCAGCGAGGGCAGCCCCCCAGTGGTGGGATGCCGATGAGTAAGAGGAACTATCTGGTATGTAAATAAGAGCTGCATGACAAAAGAATGAGGGCTTGGAGAGCGTGCGGATGGAAACGCCCAGGATTTCATTGGTAGAGATCATGACGGGGCATCATGAACTTGCATTGGGCGGCGTTGCGCATCTGGGATGCATGCATTGGGTGGTTATTTGGCACATATGTCGAACATGTTTTAGATTAGACGGAGCAACTCTTAGATACCATACCAGACACTTTCACAACCTCGGGCTTGTACGAGTTCGAAAATACATGGGATTAATATGTATGTGCTCCTGTTCCCGAGCGACTCCCTCAGTCAGATTATTGACATGGACGTCTGTGTTATCTGGCGTACCTTGTATCTGTTAAATGGTGTATTGTCAATGTGTTATCGACTACTATCTGGGGGCATTGGGGAATATGGCCTGTCTGCTCATCTGCATCATGAATCTTTGTGCATTCTCTCCGTTTCTC
>VYWZ01001938.1:0-28786 GCA_008711595.1 Fusarium xyrophilum
ATACTTTTATAGCTATTATTAAAATACCTAGGTCCTATTTATTAGTCGTTACTAGGTTAAGGCTATAAAATAAGAAAGAGTTTAATTTAAAAGTTAAAAAAGCCTTTTAATAGGTAAATAAAGCTATAATTAATTAAATAGAATTCACCTAATTAAGCACATTTGCTCTATAGAATGATAACTAATGCCAAGGCAATAAACAATAGTATTAATAGTGTAGCAGGAAATTATTTATAGATAAATCCGTGTAATAACTCTACGTCGCTCTGTCGCTCGGGGTCACGTGGAGCAGCCCACGATGAGTCAATGGCCATTTATTCGCATTTCGCCGCCGGCCTCACAAGATGGGCCCCGACTCGACCCCTCGAGACCGGGCATCCCTTGCTCAAAAGACGTCGGTTCCTACCACTTTGGTATTCGATGGGCAACAAATAACACTGGACAATGAACCGTCAATACCTCTCTACCGGCTAAGCCGCAACATAGCCTGCACAGTTCAGAAGCATTGCAGCATAATATTCGAACAGATCGAGGTTGT
This sequence comes from Fusarium xyrophilum, assembly GCA_008711595.1. Classification (NCBI taxonomy): domain Eukaryota; kingdom Fungi; phylum Ascomycota; class Sordariomycetes; order Hypocreales; family Nectriaceae; genus Fusarium; species Fusarium xyrophilum. Next base: position 539 of record VYWZ01001938.1, read on the forward strand.
CGAGACATCTCAGCCAGATGGAAAAGGCTCACGAATACGGCAGCAGCCTCATGATCTTTATTACCTTGTGAACTCGCTTCTCATGCTGCAACGTCGGCACGATACGCCAGCATGTTATCTCACCGCTCCATCGCCCAAGGCCTTGGGTAATATCCAGGTCGATGTCTACGATACTCCTTCGCAATGTGTGGGTTTCAAAGCGATGCTCAACGCCGACAGATCACCAGATGATGTCCAACTGTTCAAAGCCGATACCCAGCAAGTCTTGTTCGAGATGAGGCCAAAACTAAAGGGCAGTCCTTATCAGTGGATAGATGCCGATGGGCAGATTATTGCATATGAGTCAGGGCGGGAGGGCAACCACAAGCTCGTAGTTCAAGTTCCATTACAACAAGACATCAAGGATGCGTTGGCAGCATTATGGACGTTAAGACTCTGGTATGAGCATATTTTTGATCGATCAGAATGACAGTGAGGTCAGTAACATTCCAAAAGTTTAATTGGCTTCAACTCACTCATGTACAGGGCCATAAAACTCGCCAACCTCCATGCACACTTCATTCCAGCTCAGAAAGGTGCTTACCCAGAAGAACATCTACGTGGACGCTGTCTGTCAGGCGAGACATGGGCAGGTAGACGACTGATAGTAGTTGGGGGTGAATGAAACAGACAGGCATTTCTCATAAGTATCACACATAGAATTAGATTATACGCCACCGAGAAACTAACATGCACGGCTTGATATCGGGGCTTCTACCGCTCAACATCTCCTGAACTGTGTACCTCAAACGCGACGGTCTTACTAATGCCGATCTGTTTGGTGTCCATCTCGTCAAGATCAATATCTGAAGAAGGGTTTCTGTGGTCCCTGCGACTAATGATGCGCTCTTGTGAACCTGCCCTGTCGCCGGTCGGCTCCCCTCCACTCACCTCAACAATGTTCTCGCCTTGCTGTGTTGTGAGGATAATATCGCCGCCACGGCCATCCGCGAAATCCGCGAATTGTCGATGTGGATAGCCACCAGGATGGTGTCGGCTTTGGCCTGGTGAACCGTAGACTTGGTTGTGAAAAACGACCCTTGATGCCAAGATGTCGATTCTGAACTTGTTAGCATGGTGGATTAAAGTGAACAAGGTGAACCTACATCATCATTACTGGGAACATGCATTCCATACTGTACGCAAATCGATCGATCTGTGAAGCAAGATTCGTCGCGCTTTGTTCTGCATTCTGGAAGGAATATGTGATGGCCCGCATTATGCCCAGCACTGCAAGAAGTGCCAGTCGGACCTCAGTACTCCGCATCAAATATCTGAACAGGCCAGCCTTGATGGCGGCGCCAAGTGACGTCGACTTCGCCGAGCTGAAGACTCGAAGGAGGAAGAGAGAGCTGAGACATTCCAAGAGGGCGATGAGGATGAAGTATCCCATATGGAGATGATTGATCAATGATTGATCGGTGTCGAGGGCGTTCATTATTCGTCGGACTCGGACAGCTGCAATTACGACGCGAATACCGGAGACGGAGATGATCATGAACCAGAATCCGGTGGCGAAGATGACCCATGGACGACCGCGTAAGACTCGATTCAGGATGATATAACTGTAGAACGAAAGGCCAGCCTCTTGAACCTGCGACAGCAACACATTAGCTCGAATGGAATATTAGGAAGCACTCGGCAACGCACTAGCCATAGAACATCGGCGAACACGGAGGCTACAGCCTTTGTCGTAGTAGAGTTACCCTCTTCATAAAAAGCATAGTAGCAAAGCCCGTTGGCTACAGCGCCAGCAGCAGAGGTAACGATCGGAACGATAGCAACAGGGCCAAAGCTCGTGATGCCAGCGACCATAAGACCAAACAAAACATTGGCTATCCCGATCGTGCTGAGGATCGACCAGCTCAGCTCGTAGTAGACAGGGTAGACCATATTGAATGTGCGATCGTCGTCGGGTCGAAAGTAACCATGGTAAGTCGGGGAAACCTTGCAAAACAAAGCAAAAGGGAAAGGACAGGACACAAACGAGGGGCAGCTAAGCTTAATATCAGACTTTCATGTCACGACGGGCCTCTCTACCCCGTGGAGGGATTCCGGGGTAGACGGATCTGGGGGGCAACCCCAGTCCACCAGCTGGACTGATTGATCCATCCATTTCCATTCACTGGGGGATCATTTGGGGGGGGAGTGACAGACTAAGCTGAACTGTTTGTCTGCATGTTTCAGTTGGCTTGTGTGAGATATTTGATTGAGGATCCCTTCGCACTCAGCTGGTGGGAGAGACATCCCATCCTTCGGGTCCGCAGAGGCGAGGAGAAGACCAGATGAAGATTGGATGGATGCATCAGCAGGGAAGAGGTTGTTCTGGCAAGTTGCTGATCGAAGCGCTACAAAGACAGGGCAAACCCGAGCGGGCAGCAGACCCGGCCGCTAACTGGAGGTGTTGAGCCACTGTTGGTTGCTATTTGCCAGCAGCTCACAACACAACCCAACCCAACACGAGCGAGAGTACGCGGATTTGCATTTCTCCACCGTTGTTACGTGCTGTGCCTCGCTGAGTGTGCGTTGCATCCTGCGCGTGGAAACCTTCCTCCCCTGTCTAGCCTGGAATCCTTTTTCGTTTTTCTTCTTTAATCCCTGGCAGTGGCTTTTGTTGGTCCGGAGTGAATGCTGACACCGGGTGGCTTGGAGGGGATACGCGCCGAAGAGTCTGGAGTCGTGCGACAGGGCGTTAATTCCCAATGTCGAAGCGAACTGAGTCAATCTTTTCCGGGGATGGAAATAGAAGAGACTGTGCCTCTTGGTCTGTGTTATTTTGAATTCCGATATGGACAGTTTGCGTTGAAACGTTCGATGTGATGTGATGTGATGTGATGTGATGTGATGTTATGTGATGTTATGCGGAGAGTGGCTTCTCCAGTATTAATTTGATCCCCTAACTGCAAACTTGGTGACATGAGGAAGACTTTTACCCTGAACCTCACATTCCGTCCGGTGGGATTTCCGTGTTTCGCTTTTCAGACTCGACTTCGTTTTCTTCCTGGAAGAAGACGTCTTATAGAGTTGAGTATCACACGTCCAGGGATGGAACACGAGCGCCCGTCAATGTCTGACAATGCATCCATCTTGACAAGAGCTTCTGTACCACGTTGTCTCTGAAGCATTAACTTAGAGTAAGTAAGGATGGCCCGCCAAGCCTAAAGGATTTGCTTCACCCCGAAAGTTTCATCTCCTGTCTCAGTCGCCGGAAATTACTCGACACTTCCCCGGCAACTATTCTCGAAGCCTTGCTAACGTGATGCGAAAAGACTGATAACTATCGCCAATGATTTCCAACACGACCTCGGAAATCGACGGCCGATTCACTCGGGCGAGGCGGGTTTCTGTCCGAGAGAAACGAGTCTCATCAGATCAATCGTATTTCCGATCGACTTCCGGATCTTCACTCGGAAAGATCTGCCCCGCGACGACTCCATTTCTTCTTATCACCAAATTGGCATTGGTAACGTATGACGCACTCGAAAAGCCCAACTACCGTCGAAATGTGGGAATTCGTTAGTAGACTATTCGGCCCGCTAAGGTCATCTCCGTGACAAATCTCGCCAAGATGTAAATTTTGAATGCAAAGTTGCCTCCCTCACACTTTGTCAGGCAAAGAAAGATGCAGTCGCTTCTGCAGTATCGAAGGGCTGGTGCGGCGGCTCAGGCGCAGATTGACCGCGATATCGGCAAGGCGAGACAGCATACGGCGCCCAACGCCGGACACGATGTTGAAGCTGGTCCAAAGTCATTGACTGAAAAGGATGAGTCGACTGCTGGACGGTTACCGCCGATCACGGAAGCCGATACCTGTGCTTCCAGCGATCAGATACCCGAACCGTCACTGCAGCAGACCGTGACGGCTCAAACCATTCGGCAGTGCTTGTCTGGGGGCATCGCTCTGGGCCAGGCACTCACGGGAATCAATGTCCAGGATCACAAGAACGACAAAGGCCACGATGGAAAAGTTTTCGTGGTCAACTGGGAGGGCCCTGACGATCCTCTTGATCCTCACAACTGGTCTATCGGAAGACGGACTGGCGTGACTCTGCAAATCTCCATCATTGCTCTGTTTGTCGGAGCAGCATCCGGAATTGATGCGACTGTTCTGCCCCAAGCTGCAGAGTCACTGGGAGTCAGCGAAGTCGCTGAATCTCTTGCGACAGGCATGCTTGGTTCTCTCTCCATGCCCAACAGATGCTGACATTTTCAGGTCTCTACTTGGTCGGAATGGGTCTCGGCTCGTTGATAGCAGGTCCCTTCTCCGAAACCTTTGGTAGAAACGCAGTTTACAGCTTCTCCATGGCAATCTTCATGATCTGGATCATGGCATCAGCTCTCGCGCCCAACTTCGGCGCCCAGATCACCTTCCGCTTCCTGGCTGGCTGCTCCGCCTCAACACCACTGGTTTGTTCCGGAGGTTCTATAGCGGATATGTACAACAGTCTCGAAAAGACATGGACCTTCCCTCTGTATGCCGTCGCTGGCTTTGGCGGTCCAATGCTGGGTGCTGTGATGGGCGCTTACATCGGACCATCGAGCGCTGTGAGCTGGCGGTGGACTGAGTGGACCATGCTCATCGCATCAGGACTCCTTCTTGTCCTGGTCCTGCTTCTCATGCCTGAGACTTATGGTCCGCTTCTCTTGCAGTGGAAGGCTGCTCATTATCGGAGGATCACAGGAGATGACCGATTCCGATGCCAACATGAGATCGCTGATGCAAGTCTCTTCAGTAGACTCAATATCAGCATGACAAGGCCCTTTCTGATGCTCACTGAACCCATCATCGTCGCCATGACGCTGTATATCAGTGTTTTGTACATCGTCCTCTTCACTTTCCTTGTTGGCTGGCCTTATATCTTTGAGAAGACGTATGGACTTGATCAGGGACTCGCCAACATTTTCTTCATCGCCATGTTTCTCGGAACGCAGATCAACTTTGCCTTCGTCCCTATCGTCTACCGCAAGACACTGCGAGCGACACAGAACAAGGGAGACGGCCACTTCGAGCCTGAGATACGTCTCTGGTACGCTATGCTCGGTGCAGCTGCCGCGATCCCCATCTCGCTCTTTTGGCTCGGTTGGACAAACTACTCTAGCATCAGTACCTGGTCCGCCATCTTTGCTGTTGTCCTGTTCGGATACGGAGTCACGGGTATCTTTATTTGCGTGTACATGTACATCATCGACTCTTACGAGATATACTCGGCGTCGGCACTAACGTTCGTGTCTTTGACGCGTTATATGATCGCTGGAGGAATGACGGTAGTGGGCATTCCGTTTTACGAAAACATGGGCACCCATCACACGTTGACTATCATGGCGTGTTTCTCGGTGGTATTGGCAGCGATCCCTTACGTGCTGTACTTCTACGGACACAAGATAAGGGCGAAGAGCAAATACGCATTCACACTCTAGATAGATGGGCAAAATCGAGGCTTCCACATAGAATCAGTATTTATAGTTAGAAGACCTCGGCTTGTTCCTCGGCCAATTTTTGCAACATGTCGTGCAGCTTCTCGGCCACGAACCCGGGGTTGTCAAGTTGAACAAAATGGCCCGCATTCGGCACCTGAATAGGTCTCTCACTTCTCTCTGAGCTCGTCAACTTTGCCAGCCCCTCATTGTAATGGTGCCAGTAAGTATTCATGTAAGCCTGTACCGCCTCTCCAGGTATGTTGAAGTCTGTTCCTGTACGCTCTGCAAAGTAGTTGAAATCGTGGCCCAGAACAGTGATATGAGGGTCTTTGCCGTCGACTTTGGGAAGCGCTGGTGAGTCTGAGTGACCGAGAGGTTGAGTGAGATTCTTTCGGCTGAGACCTTCTCTGGAGCCAACACTAGGATGAAAACGCTTTGCGGTTTCCTCTCGGGCGACACGAAAGTCGTCTGCCGTGACGCCTGGTGGAAGACTTGCAGGGTCGAATCCCTCGGCGTCTGGGTCTGGAAACTGAAAGATGGAGACAAAGTCCGTGTCTGTCAGGACACAACCCATACCGTTGGGATCGAATTTCGGCTCACCCAAGCAGTACAATTGAATGCTGAGTTTCACGATAGTCACATCGTCATGACGACCTGCATGGTCCTTGAATTCGCCGTAGCTGGGTTTTCTAATGAAGACTTTGTATGGTGCTGTCCCGCCCGTAGACTTTCGCCGCTCCGGAGAAGTCATTGCCTTGGGTTGTAGAGTCAAAAGGCGAGGAGGCGTGAGTCTGCCAGCAATGATTAGCGGTGAAACGGGGTTTAGGCTACCAATCCACAATAATCTGACTGTTCCCCAAGAAGAGATCACCGATCTACATGCAGTTACTTCAGCGCTACTATAAGTCTATGAATCATGAAACAAGCAATTTATCGTTTATTAGTAAATGAACGGGGTATCATTACGCTTCAAACCATGAAATCCTCAACTGCCATTCCCTCCGTGTCCAATGTCCTACTCCATTCACAACTAATAATCCTCCTCCTGGTACAGTGGTGGTCCAGGCCGGAGATCATGGTAGCAGGGCAGAATCTCCTCCTCAATATGATCGGAAGGCCTTGGCATGTCACTCAACACGACCCGGTGCTCAGATCGAAGGATGCGGCCTACTCCAGTTCTGACAGATAAATCCGGATTGCGATGGGGATAAGTCTCCTTCATGAGCTGTAGTTCTAGCAACAGCGAACGGGTGACCGATGTGTCGCCGACATTGCCGGTATCTTGGGTGAACTTGGAGGTTTTCTTGACGAAGAAGGGAAATTCCATGTTCAGTGTTCCTGTACTGCCGTCCGTGGTCCGCCCGTCATAAAACGAAGATTCACCTAGAGTAATTGTCTTCTTGTGTGCGTGGCTCTTTTCGTCTACTTGACATTCTTGTGCGTGCTGAGAACACGCCACGGCTGTGCTCTTTACGTTCTCCTGAAGCATCCAAGTGCCTTTACAGACTCGCCAGACTGAACGTCCTCTCCATTGTCGGAGCAGCTGCGAAGCCCGCTCATAGTGAGCTTCACGTAATTCTTGCCACTAGGGTCAAAGGCTGGATCAAAACTGAAGTCTACCTCAATTCCAGCCGCTTGGTATATCCGAGTTGATAGTGTAGGCTTGCTAGGCACTGGTATTGATCTCGCGACGGGAATTTAGATCTTATCAGGGTCTATCATTTTTGCTTGTTGGAGTCTCAGCATTCGAGGTACAAGTCTTTCCCGTCTGGGGCGCAATACCAGGTACGTTCGGGATCTAGCTGAGTGAATCTTCCACCCGCGCCCTTCAAGTGGCAGACATTACTCTAAAAGGAGATTCGGGATACCTTCCGCAGTATTAGTCATATATGGCGACTTACTTGATGAACTGTGATAGACAAAATTTGCCATTTCGTTTCTAGTAGTAGACCGATATCCTTTACCGCCAGTGGAGCGACCCCAGGTCACGTACCCGATACGCTATTCCCAAAGAGGTTCACAACCACGACGTGATCTCAGCTTCGCGTTGACAAGCCAATTCTGGGCACTTCATCACTCAAACTCACCCTCACCCTTTCATCACCGCATTCCATAATAACGTCACCTGCGCATCGGCATGATCTGATCGATTTCAGTAATGTCGGATGATCCGCCCCGTTCTCCCGGTAGGACAGCTTCAGGCCAGCCCCGCAAACCCCGGACAGAGAGCTTCTCAGGCTGTTGGACTTGTCGTGCCAAGCATGTGAAATGTGACGAAGCCAAGCCAGAATGCGACCGCTATCAGAAGGCAGGTATCGAGTGCGAGGGATATGGAGTTAGGATGTCGTGGGCTTCTGTGAGGAATGCAACGACCTTTAGGAGAGGAGGGAGGAAGAGAAAGGCTGCTGCAAGACGTCGGCAGTCCAGAGACTTGGAGTCCATTGGAGAGGGTCTCTCTGAGCAAGACGGCCATTCGTCCAATGGCCCTGAGGAGAATGACAATGGCGACGGTCCTTCGAATGAGGGATCTGGCCCGTTGCTACTGTAGCATTTGAGACAGGCGATACGATAATGCAGCAGCGAATGCTTCATACTCTCGCGTTTTTTAAGGAGAGATCAGAGCTGTCGATCTGGTCACAGATGACGCATCTAGTAAAAGAGCTGCTCTGGGTGTTGCGAGAGAGAGAGAGAGGGCGCCAACGTCGAATGGCATCAGGCGGCACTGGGAAGTATGAGTGATAGCTTCATGTTGCTATGAATAGGCACCGATAACGCTTGTGGCGTGGCCATAGCTTCCCGTTTGTCGGAGTCGTGCCGTCCCGTCGGTGCGCGCTCTTCACCAATCGCTCGCCCACGTTATGGATTCTTTTACGTGGATTCACCTGAATCACCCCAACGCGATGCATTCTTTCCTCTCAGAGAGAAGTCAGATGTGTCGTGTGTATGTACAAAAATGGAAGCTCGAGCGCGATACTCGGGAGTTGGATGCCGTAGAGTAACACCAACTGACAAGCGCTCGATAACAACCGCCGATGAGTGTCTCCGGTGCACATTTCCGTTTGTCAAGGGTGACAAGAATCTCTATACAAGGTTTCCCAGCCATTGCCCAAGCTGTATCCAATCACTCGTCCTTCTCAAAGTTAATTCTCAGTGGCTCAAGAACGGAACGCAAGCAAGCCAGAGCACAGGCTTCGTCGGTCCGCCCTGAAACAGAGTTACAGTCTGACCGTAAAATCACAATGCCACAATAATTGAAGCGCCGTAGCGTTGAAATCTCACGGCCTGTGACGTTGAGCAGGTCTGCCACGTTTGCAGATCTTTCGTGTTCAATTTGCCAAAACGGGTTACGCACTAACAAAGCCTTGACGCAAGTTAAGGATTTTTATTTTACAAGATGAATAATAATGCCGAAAACATTGACGTCACTTGGTGACCAAGTATCTTCTGGATATAAAAAATGGACTCCCATGGCTCTGATCCCCTCCACATTCTCTCCACAGAGTCATATACATATACACCAAAATGTCAGGCAAAATCATCATCCACGCTGTCCGACACGCCCAGGGCTATCACAACCTTGGTGAAGAGTTCTTTCACCTGAGGGACCCCGCACTAACGCCATTTGGCCAACAACAATGCGTCGAACGACGAAAAGCCTCGTTCCAGGATCAGTCCAAGTTCAAACTCATCGCATCGTCGCCCATGATGCGAACCCTGCATACGACGAGTCTGATTTTTGATGAGGCCATCCAAACACAGGACATTCTTGCTATCCCGGAAGCACAGGAGATTTCTGATCACGGCTGCGATATCGGAACAGATCCTGCTCTTCTCAAGGAGATGACGTTGCGGAATGATTGGCCCGTTGACCTGAGTATGGTACCTGAGGGTTGGAACGATAAGAACCTCTATGGGCCAAACAGTCCCGTCACAGGTGCTTGCGCAGCGCGTGCTCGCACAGTGAGAAGGATACTCAGAGAAAAGGGCATGGCTTTGAGTCAAGACCCCAACCAGGACATTCACATTGCTCTAGTTGCCCACGGAAGCTTCATGCACTATTTCAGCAACGACTGGGAGAACAGCACCACTGGATGTGGCACAGGTTGGAAGAACTGCGAGACAAGGCGATACGTGTTTCAGAACGACGAGTGGGACGAGGATGCTTGGCTTGTAGAGACTGAGGAGAGCAGATTGGCCCGCGGCATCAAGGGTCCCGCTCCCTCGGCAGAGGAGCAACGGCGGTTGTACGAGAAGACTATGGTTGGCTGGGTTGACCAGGGACTGCCGGATATCAGATATCTGGAAACAGCTTCGGTCATGGCGACACAGGAACATTCAAGGTTGTAAGATGCATTGCATAGGGATGCGTCTTGCATGTGAGTGATGATAGAAGAGGTGGACGAGAGCATAATGACAGTAGATTTGCTATAGCAGCAGTGTGAGCGGATAGATGCTATCCGAGTTTTGGACATAGAATAGTTGCTTTTTCTCTCCGGGCTCGAAGGGACGAGAATTCCTCGGGTTACAAGTCAAGGCGAGTAGCCCCAATCACGTATCAGAGCCGTGCATGATTGGTCGTTCTGATATCACATCTCATCCCATAGACGAAATTTATACAGCAATGACCATTGGCATACAAGCATGAAACAGTTGTGACAAAAGATATGTACATAACGTCGTGTCTAGGTAATGTTCTAGCCCTATTATTATACAAACAAGTGAAATTCAGTATGCGCCTCTCTCATGTCCTTCGACGCGGTGGCGGCGACAGTCCCTGCTGTGCAGCCTCGTGTTCAATAGCCAGTCCCGTATTCGAGTGTGCCAACCCGATACTTCTCGCACTCTTTGCGCCCTCGCTTTCACGCCCAAGGGGCCAGCTACCATCTCTTGTAAACTTCCTCTCCTCCCTGTTGAACTTGTACTTGATATCAGGCCTTCCGTCTTCGAGATCAGCTAGTGAAGGCGGGTCATTCTTGCCCCAGAAGTCGAACTCTGCTGGTTCTTGCTCCTCGGGAATATTGCGTAGTTCCATGCCGTCGGGGTTGTTGTTCAGAATGGGGGGATGACCGGGTGTGAGGGGGCCGGCGGAGTTGTGTTTGCTGCTGCGTGTCCAGGTCCAGCCGGAGCCTTTGCGTTCGCCGGTTTGGGAGTCGAGACGGCGGGAGGTGTATGAGGTGTGGAGCTTTTTGAGGATGGGGCGGAGAATGGGTATGCATTGCACCATGATTGTTCCAGCAACTTCTGAGGAGTACCAAATTTGCGACATTCCGTTGCGCCCTGTATTTGTGAGCTAGGTTTGCGAACTGAGACGGGATGACTTACAGATGTAGTAGGCATCACGGTCATTTCCTTGATCTTTCCAGCTAACTCGAATAGCCGAGACGACAGCAATACTAGACTGGAGTTAGAAGTCTGTCTTTGAGTGCTGTCCCTTCTTGACTTACATTATTCCCAGGCTCATTGTGAAGCAAAGGCCAATCTTTTCAGCCTTCTTCATCTCCAACCCTCTCGTGATAAGCCAAGGAAAACATGCAAACACGAAATCCATAATGATGTTGTAGACTGTACCTCGTTAGTCTCCTCCAGCACATCTCGTTTTCCATGGTCACTCACTATTGCCACCCTCTTTGAAGTCGTTTCGGAACTTGGGTTCCAAGCAAAAGTCAAGTCGAAACCAGTTGTCGTACGTTGCCTTGCCACAGACTTTGGCCCATTGGAAGAAGACCTTGACGATCATGTAGGCATTCATGGAGCCAATACAGAACCAAAGTATCCATTTCTGCCAGCGGTTACTCATCCGTAATAGTGTTGCCGCGAAGGCCGTCTTTGTCAACGCTTGGCCGATCAATGTTCCGCATGACGAGACGTTGATGAGTATGTGCATTCTGTCGTCCCATTGTTGTGATGAGTCCTTGAGAATATAGCCGTTCCCGAATTCCCAGACGATAAGACTGTTGTTGGCGAGAAGGATGAACTGGAGCTGTTAGGATGCAGCACCGATATGCTGGGACGATGTGTACTCACCCATGATACCAGAAGGATATAATCATCGTACCACATTCCATGTCTCCTCGTAATCTTGACGTACAACCTCAACCACAGAAAGAAGGTCGCACCCGCAAACAGCGACCACAGCCCGGCGTTCAACTCGACATAGGGGTTAACAAAGGTATGGACGGGTCCGTCATCTTGGTCGTCGCGAAGCGTTAGCTTCATGGCTCACATTTCCTCCTCGGCGGCAACAAGATACCCGATGTTTCGTTTGGCGAATGCAGGTACAGACTCGAGAAACCAACAACAAAACAGAAGAGGTATCAAGAAGAGCTAGAGAAAGTCGGGGGAGCCACAAACGTAAAAGAAGAATTCTGGACCAGCCCCAACACCCCCCTGGTCCTGCTGGGTGACGAGCATACGCGAGATGTGTTCGCCCCTGCTTGGGATAAGTTGACGAAGGGGGTTTTGGGCACCCCCTGGTTCTGGGCCCCCCGATACGAAATAGATCCGATTGTCTGATTAGTTCTGTCTATAGGTCTGGATAGCTTAATCAGCCAATCATATAATATAAACGAATTGGGGGGCCCAAAACCCCCCTTCGCCAACTTAAGCCTAAGACTCGCTTGGGTAAGTGACCCTTGCGGACTAATACGGGACGGGGTCTACCTTGATCGGACACCGAGGCCGCGTGGTGAGCATGTTCGATGTCGAAAATTCAAAGGCCTCGATGACGGAGACGCCGCGTGGACAGACTTTCCGTATTTTCTATTTCTGGAAACCAGAAATTGACCTAATAGACTCGGCTCATGCCATTACAACACTCTTCATATCTACCGAAACATGAGTTGTGCTTTTTTTCGCTATCGGGTCTGGGGTGCAGGATGTTGCTTTGTTGGAAACGAACTCCACGGACCTGACACGATCATCACGAAAAGGCAGTTTCACGCACACGGTACAGGGCTCGAAACGAGCCTATCAGCCCGAAGAAATCGTAAAACCAGGGCCCGCCCATCGTATGGGGCTGCCAAGTGGCTTTTTCTCTGTCTCTTTTCGTCGTGCAGATAAAAAGTGAGACGACGAAGTGATTCCTGTTGCAGGATGAGGCCCCTGTCTCGAGAATATATCGAGGCTTCCTATACGTGGTTTAACTATCCGTAAACCCTTGATGGGTCACCCCTGACAAGGACGCTTGGACGATTTCGTCCTTGCGGGCTTTCATGTGTCTTGTCTTGAGAAGAACGAGAAAGGTTCCAGGCTGTATGTCACTAACTAACTTTGTCAACACTTTCCTTTGTCTCCGCGCGGCAGGCTCGATCAAGGAAGAGGGGGGAGAAGTGCGATCATCGTTATAAGCTGAGACATACATAGAGATGGCAGGTCAGAGATTCCCGTCGTACGTTCGCTGACACTACAGTCCGCAAGGTTATCGGCCGAAGTCCCAATGTCCGACCCCGATTCACAGTTCCTCGTTCAATGTCACTGTTTTTATTCGCCTCACTCGCGAACAACACTAATCTAACAGACACCCTGGCTGTTTTACTTCAGCTCATAGACTGGAGCCTAGCCCGCGGTTCCCCAGTTCCAGCGCCGTGGTTCCTGGAATCCCAAGGTCCGTCCGCGCATCGACCATCAGACCGTTTAGTGAAACACAGACTACCAATCGCCCACAAAACGACGTTATTTTTCGATATCAGGAACAGCGAGCGGGAGGGCGGGGCAAGCAGAACTTGAATGAGAATCGTAAAGCAACCCATACCAAACCACGCGGTGTCGTAGAAAGCAAGGGGAGGGAGGGGATGCGGAAGCCCACGCGGATATAGGGCCAGGATTAAGGATAAGAACAAGGTGGGATGCAACTGCACAAAGTAAAAATCTGACAAGAGAAATGCTAGTTAATCAATTTCGCTTTTTGGTAATTGTGATCACGGTGCTATTTCCCTATCCTGTCTTGCTCTTGGTGCGACCGACGATGACCACGGCTCTCAGGACACGGGACTTGTCGAACCAGTTGAATAATCTCCCTGCCAATTTGAAGCCGCCCATCGTGATGCCGTATTCTGCTAACAATTTGTCTTGGCGATCGAGAAACTTGACCAGGCCCGAAAAGACATCGTCTGTGATCTCCTTGACCGTGATCTCGTTACGGTCATATCCGCACTCCACCAGTTGATCTCTGTACTCTGCCTCTGACAGGAAGGTTTTGAGTGGGCAGCCCATCATTTTTCCGATGAGTCTGGCCCTCCAGATGTCCTTGGTGGAGGCCTTCTCGTCGAGGAGGAGATCAAATGCCATGTAGTTGGCGTCAAGTTCTTTGGCGGCGTGTGAGAGGACGGGTTTTCGGGACGGGGAGAAATGGTAGATACAGTCGAGAGCAAGTAGCCACCGCTCAGTATACTTCTCATCAGCCAGTGAATAAACAGCCTCTCTGATCTTGGGACTCCAAGTCTGTGGCTTTGCGGCATTGGCGCGGAAGAGACTGAACGCCTCCGCATCAAATGGAGTCCCCGCCTCAGACAACTCACGATGAATCCTGCGTCGCGACGTCTGAACCTGCGCATCATTAAGCGTAAGCCCAACATAGCGAAAGTCCCTCCAGCCCTGCTCCGTAGCCGTCCTCGCCAATCGCCAAGTCTGGTCACCACATCCGAACCCCAGATCTAGAATGGCGAGGGAGCCGCGAGGACCAGCTTTACCAGGTGCATCACCCGACAACCCGGCGGCGCTCACAACCTGCTCGAGCAGCGCAGAGGCAGCCTCGGGGAGCGTGTCGATTGGCTCGCCTGTGCGAGTCTTCCTGGGAGGAGGGTCAATGGATGCGTGATTGAGGCTGCAGAGAACGTGGCTGGGCTTACCAGTATCCCACGTTCATCCACATGGATGGTGGTCGCGTCGTGATGTTGAGCTTCCAGTGTCCTAGGCCGTAGATATCGCTCATTCGCATCACGACCAAAGCAATGATGCCAGCGATGGCCAGGGTCGTGAGAAGCCCTGCGGCAAAGCCAAGGCCAAAACTATCTTGATCCAAGATCATGGTGTCGATAGTGGTTGCGGTCCGCGCCGTGAGCAAACGGCTATTGACTGCGATGGAGAAAGACGGTGACATCCTCAGGGTCGCTCAATTTACGCACTGATTTCACCCACTAACTTAACTACAACTTCGCTAAATGACCAACTCCAGAGCAGATGAATCAAAGTCACGGCAGTTTAAACGACGAGGTTGTTACACTTGAGGTGATAGTGTAAAGAGAAATCTGCATTCATTTATTATTCTAGTCGTTGTTCGTCATCAATTCTGCTCCCACGGAATCGCTACGCCAAGATCCTGGGCTACCCTAATGGCCGACACGACACATCCTTCCAGCAGAACCATGCCATCCCAGCACCAAGCACCAGCGATCCACACGTTATCCTGTCCGTTAACCCAAGCCACGGCCTCATTATCCTCGCTCTTCTTCGTTCCCGATTCCCCCAGCAATTTCTGAACGAGGGCCTGGCCTTCTGTGTTTCTCAGGGTTCTGGTAAACTTGACCTTCTTGACTGCCTCTGGCTGTGCCTCCTCGCGTAGTGGACATGTGCTGACAACGACTCCACTGGGCATGGCGTGAAGAGCCTCTGTGCGAGGGCTTCCCACGTCGGTGAACAACGTTCGCAGGGTCAGGACCTGGGCTGCTGAGATGTCTTTTGAATGGTGCATGCAAGCGATGGATTGGCTGGAGCCTGCGTTACCGGTGTCGACAAGGCTGATTCCCGCCTTCTGCGGCTTCAGAACAGAGCTCTCGACTTGACGAGTCGGAAGCTTCGTCAATGAAGACCCCAGCGGTTTGAAGATGCGGCCAGCGACATCAGGGGAGACGGAGAGGATGACGCGGTCAAAGACTTGCTCGTGGATGCGCCCGGATGCGTCGACGGTGGATTGCCAGCGGACCAGCACGGTACCATCGGCCTGGGGCACAGCTTCAATCACACGACTATTGAGGTTGACATCCTCTAGTCCCTCGGTCAATCTGGCCTGGACCTGCGAGACTCCGCCGCAGACAGCGTAATGCTGCTTGCCATGCGAGAGCTTCTTGTAGTTGACGATGTCGCTCGCGGGGAACTGGAGCAGCTCTTCGTGTGTGCACGTCGCTACACCGCTCAGGAGCGGAAGCAGATAACGCGATGTATATCGTCGGGGTAAACGTATGCGATCGAAGTATTCGGCTACGGTCTCGCTGTATCCGGACGATGCGGTCTTCAGCGGCGCGACGAGGAAGCATGCAATCGTGAACCAGAATTGGCACACAATCAGGAAGATAATCTCGATAGAGTGCGCAATCACACCGCGACTGCCCGGCCACGGCGGCGGTGTCTGGTGCAGGTTGGACGCATGGATGAAGTATGTCTCGTTGTCGCTTCCCTTGACTGGGACTGTTCCGTCGGCGCTCGTGGCTGCTTTCGCAAAGACAAAGAGGAACTTGATTGGATGCAGCGGGATCTGTAGATGTTGGTACATGCGCATCAAGTTGTGGTAGTACCCGTCGGCGGTCGCGCGCATCGGCAGATCGATTCGTTCGGCATCGTCGTATTTCTCGTTCTTGATCGTAACAGAAGCAGAATCGAAGGATATTCTATCGCCCTGAGACGAAATATCAATCTTAGCGAAAGGATCCAAACCCAGGGCGAAGGATCTCGGCTGTCGTTGACGACGTGGCGCACCTGTTCGAGCAACGTCACCCTATAACGGTCTCCCTTGATGAGATAAGCACTGCTGAGGCCGGCGAGACCCGTGCCTATGATAGCTACTCGGCTTTTGGTATTCTCCTCTTTCATGGTGATGGTGTTTTGGTACCTGTATTTACTTACTCTATCTACATTGGGATCTTTGACCGTTTTTGATGGAAAACTGCTCCCCTGGTGAATATTCCTGCAGTCAGGGGTATCAAATATGAACTTCCGCGATTTTTTGGTATTTTTTGTTTGTCACAACGGAATTGAAAACACCAATAAGATATCAGATGCTTGGTATATCTATGGAGATAATACTAGGCTAATCTACAAGCAGATTGGAACATTTGATCCCCCTGAGGACTGTAGCTTGAATTGAGATTTGAATGAATATTCTGATTGGATTGTTGTTTTACGCTCAGACGGTTCCACCGTTCACAAACGTTGAGTGCCGAGGCCTGTTGTTGTCGTTGTTGTTGTTGGCGAGGTGCCAACCAATAATTCAGCAGTCAATAAGCTGATCTTCGGGAAAATCGGCGTCTCTCCAACGCTCAACGCATGTGAAAGAAAGTCCGGCATTATATCTGCCCGCTGTATTTTGGCCGATCGTGATCTTGCTGAAACTTGACAAATGTCAAGATGGCGAATATCCCATCGAGAGCCGTTGTACTGTACCTCCCAACGCATGCGGGTCCAGGGAAGTCCAAATAATTTCTAGAACATCTTCAGATATGCGACTGTCTGTTTTTGCTTGACCAGATTCCATCTTAACGATCCTGTCATGAAAATCTGATGCAAGCTTCGAACCAACCGAGGAGTAGAGTAAGGTACCACCATAACGTGGCAAAACTTGTTCCATTGGCGCATCAAGTTTCTGAACCCTAGCCTCCAGGAGCTAAGGAGGCGGGGCTTGAAGATCTTTAGGCCGCATACTCCGTCCGTAGCAGGCTAACGTTACTCCGTACAACGCCGGGGCAGTGAGGATTGTTTGCGCATCGGCCGTGAGGTCGACAATCGCATAACAGTTTCTTACAGTCTATCACATCGATTGCTGGTGATTCACTGAGCTGAGCTGGCTGCCTTTGTAGAGCAGCGAAGACAGCTTAAATGGGCGAATGAAAATGTCGAGTTCGCAGCAACCTGAATTTTGGTGGCCTTCACTCGCTTGACAGCACCAGGCGGCCGCCCGGCCGCTGGACCCCTGTTGAAAATTCACTGCACGGTAACCTCACCATTTACTCATTTAGCAATAACCCATCATCTCCCACCTTCGCCCTATCCTCATTAGAGTTTCATGAAACTACTGCCTACAGGTTCCTGACCGTATTTGTGAATATGATGCATAGAGGTTGAGCAACTTGAGGGGGAAATGCATGTTAACTGGCCGTGCGACGATGTACGAAACAGCTCCTGAATCAAGCTCTCCTATCCAGCATCTCCTCGGATAGGGCGGCTGGATCGGATACCCTCTGATCATGAGTGCTTATGAGTCTCAAGATTGGTAAGCTATTGATATAAGGCGAGGACACAGATTCTGGATTCTTATGCTTCGGGATAGGTTGAGGATTGTAGTATGCCGTATGGACTGCACGCATGCTCTAGTTGATCCAAGGCATGGCCAGCTGCTGAATCTATATGCTCTAGACTGACGACCATTCCTCCTTGAACACATCATACTTATACTTTGACCCCGTGTGATCGTCCCGGAGCTCAGATTGACCAATTCCGTAGACATTCTCTTGCAGAGTATGACCCCATTCACTTGGTATCTCATGATACGAAACCCTTCTTCGGAGCTCGGGCACCACCAATAGCTCAACTAAATCCTCAAAGGTCCCAGGTTTAGCCGCGTAGCCAACATTGAAGCCATCCAAATCTCCCTCCTCGATCCAGCGCTCCATCTCATCAGCAACAGTTTGAGGACTTCCAACAGAGACTGGGCCGAGTCCACCGATGCTAGCCTTCTCGGCAATGACTCTTGGCGTCCACTTTGGAACATGTTCACTGGTTACAGTGAATGCGTCAAGGAGACTTTGAACCTTGTGCTGTTCCAGAGAATCTGCGGAAGTGAGCTCCTGGTCGAGTGGAATCTTGGACAAGTCGATGCCAGTTCCATCCGCTGACGAGAACTGGACCACTGGTCCCCCAATAGCTGAGGCGTACTTCTGTAGTTCCTTGAGTTTCTCTTGCGCTTCCTCATCAGTGCGACCAACGATGGGAGTCAAGGTCGCAAAGAACTTCAGTGACTGAGGATCTCGGCCTAGCTCAGCAGCCTGCTTACGAATTGCTTGGATCTTGGGCTTGAGCAGTTTGGGTGAGTGGGAAGACACGAAGATGCCTTCTGCGTGAGTTGCGGCAAACGTCTGACCGGCTGATGAGGTACCAACTTGGCACAAGAATGGCGTACGTTGAGGCGAAGGGTCAACAATATGGCGAGTGTCCAAATCAAAGAACTTGCCATGATGGTGGATGGTCCTGAATCTTGTCGGGATCTGCATAGCTGTCGTTCTCTGGATCATGGGGAGATGGCATCATCCGCCCAGGAGCCTTCCCAGAGTCTGACTTAAGGTTGGTTTCAAATCCTGCGAGAGCTGAAAAGATTTGACATATCTGTATAGGATTCGCAGCTACTCTTCTACCTGCTCATATCTCTCATCGTGTGCAATAGGACTGTCCAGGCCAACAGCTTTGAAAGCTGCCTTCTTCCAGCTCGTGACAATGTTCCAGCCTTCCAAATGATTGGTACCTCATGTATACTGTTTCAACACTCAACGCTTACCAATTCTACCTCTGGTGAAGTGGTCAAGTTACGAGAAGCGCTTTGCCAAGAGAAAAGGTGGCTCAAACGACGCTGAAGCAGTGACAGCAAAAGACAGGCTCTTCGTCACAGCTGCCATGGCACTGATGGGAATAGTTGGATCTGTCATGGACCACTGAGCCGCACGATGAATACAGTTATCCAACTTTCCTTCATAAGTGTCGTAGCCTCCGTAGGTATCTGCTAGGAAGAGCGCATCGATACCTCCCTTCTCAAGCGGCTTGGCTAGGTCGTTCCAATATTGAAGATCGCGCTTTGTGGCTGGCTTGTCCACTGGATTCTATTTTTGTTCAGCATCAATCTAATTCCAAGAGAGTAGTGGCACTGGCCTTCCATTGACCCGGCGATAAGTGCTCAATGGTTGATATATCAATGGCATTGATGATGATTTTCTTTTTGATATCATTGTTGCTGTTGTCGGTCGCACTCCCGTTCGTTGCTGGGTTAAACGCCATTTGAGCTGTAAAATAAATAACAAGTCAGTTATGAATGACCGACTGTTTGGTAACCGCTCATGGAAGGGAAACACTGCGACGGCTGCCAGTTGAGATGTATCATGCAAACCCATTGCAAGTCCGAATTGCTTCGATTTTTATCTTGACAAAACCCGGCAAGTCCAATCACGCCTTCGTGTCCTTAATGCCATTCAAGATACGAAAAATCACGTCTTCGGCAATAGCAGGATCCCAATCGAATGGTAGCTTCCTGAGACTCTTGCGTGATATGGATTCGGATAACGGATGTCACAATCATTGTGAGACCCCGCGCCTTCAACGGACTCCAGATCAATTACCGTATGTTGGACTCAAGATGTAGGGAGTAACAAAAAGCTTCAATATTTCTTATCTCTTGAGAAGTATTAACTGCACGGCGACTCACACAAACACAACACATATGTCAGCTTGAGAGTGATCCACACCATTCACATAATGCGACAAGGGAAAAGGCAACTGGTTTAACAAATCGATTTGTTCAACATAATTCGTGACACGTAAGCGAATTTGAGGTATCCTAGTAGTGATACCTATGACCACTTTCGATGAAATGGTACGAATCAAAGAAGGTATCAGGTCAGCGCTCGTCAGAAACGTCCACCGAGCCCCTTCTCAACTGCCCCAGGCAGATATTCGATTCAGCAATGTCCTTTTAGTTCTGTCTTTGGTCCTTCAGTAAGCCTTCTGGCCGACGATATTGCCGGGACCGGTATATCGAGCAACAGTGTACCAAGCGCCCTTGGAATCCTGGGCGGCACCAATACCAATCTTTGCTGAGGTCTTCCAAACACATTGGGCTGACACACAGTTAGTTACGTACAGCAGGATGATGGGCTTATTGTCTTACTGTAGTGTCCATACATTGAGAAGTTACCCTGGGGAATGATCTCTCCCTTGTAATACTTTTTCTCGTTCAGCCTAAGACCTGTTGTTAGTTGTGCATCATGCCAAGAGAAGGATTGACGTACCAGCCCTGAGTACCAGCAGTGATGGGGTTCTTGAATCCATTGCTTGCCCAGGCATACGCAAGGTTCTCCCCTTGGTTGGGACGGTCCTTTCCTGCAGAGTGCTGCAGCTTACCAGACTTGGCCAACTTCTTTGCATAAGCTGTAGCAGCTGACTCAAGCTTGGAATCCCAAACGAGGTCTTTGACCTTGACCTCGGAGCGAGCGACATTGTGTCGACGGAGAGCCTCCTTCTTATCAGAAGACAAGGCCCGGGGGAAGAGTCTCGCAAAGATGCTGCGCTTCCCCCCATCAGTTGCCTCGACTTCTGTATCCTCATCATCCTTGTCAGGGTAAAAGATGACGGGATCGAGGCTCAACCTAGTGACGTCAATGTTGGCTTCTAGGACGCGAGGCTTGTTGTAGTCACTGGGGACCTTGTAGTCGTTCTCAGCGCTGACTTCGGCCTTTGCAGAAACACCATCAGAGTCTCCGCTCTCGTCTTGAAGACCAAAGCCATTGACAGCGAGGTCAGCGTCCAAGATTTTGTTGGAAGGTGCTGCAATCACCGTTGAGAGAAACGATGAGGCAAGAAGAAGGGAAGAGTGAAGGTAAAGAGTTGGCAAATGCATTTTGTCTGATAGATGATGATTCTTAGTATACGATTGTGTTTTTCTGTGGCGTGATAGTCGGGGATATGTTTCAAGAATGCCTGATCCTTGGTCCTTATATAAACTTCGAAAGGCTTCTTCTATGATGATCCAGTTACCTCAAGATGGGAACTTCTCTGACGTCCGTGAGTGGCGGGGATGGGACTGAGTTGCGGATAGATCACAATCCGTGAAATCGGCGACCCTTAAGACCCTTACTTGGGATGCCAAACCTAACTTTAAGTACCAGGGGCAAAAGCTAATTTTCTCTCCTGCTCTTCACAGAGGTACCTCGCAGTTGCGATTCTTCTGTTTCCGATGCTTGGGAGTTATGCATTTTAGTGGTCTGGCCCCTCGGTAGTTATGCTGGATCAAGATCGTGATGTCTCAGATGTTTGCGACTAGCTGTTGTTACAATCCCTTGTTGAAGCATTTGACAAATGACATTTTCGGGTAGACAATGCAAGGGAGAGACAATGCCATTGAGGTTCTTTCTTTGGCAGCGCTCACCGGTACCTTTCTCCAGGCAACAACCTGAGGCAAACTGTCGCATTGATAGAGTTCGACTTGGTAGCGGAGAGGAGTCCGCAGACCTGGAGAGCTGACGCTCATGAAATCATTGCCCCAGTTCCTGAGCTTTCAGCGAATAACATCATCTTGTTCTGAGTTCCTGCCCATTTGCCGGGTATTCAACGGATGCAGAATGGAGGTGTCAGCTGAATACGGTGATGATTTTGGCCGTTCCCGGAACATCTGCATTCCAACCACCGCGTCATCCACAAACTCGGTCTAGTTCTACAAGCGTTTCGAAACTCCAACGACCAAATAACGGGCGCGATGTGACATTTCCTAACCTCAAAGGCAGACCAAACCGAGTTGCGCATTTGTCATTCACATATGTGAGACATTTCATTACATTGCTGTCCTTGGGCTGTGTAACCGACGATGCCTACTACTGAGGAATGCCACTCAAACCTTGGAGAACATAAGCTTGCCAGCCTTACCCAAAACGGGAGAGCTGAAGCCGTTGGTCTAAAAAGTCTCGACGCAGGGGGATTCCAGGTAAGCGGAGGAGGTCTTATGACGGGAGTTGCAGATCCGTCTGATGCGTGCCGACTCTGCCACTTTAGGCTGCAATGGGCCTCAACGAGCATGCATCATCAGTCTTGGATTGCCACGAAAGGCAGTGAAAGCCTTGAAAGATGTGCATCCATTGGGACGACGACTTTGGTCTCTTTGGCTTTCACTGTCTTGATCAAAGAACTCCCTGTATCATACCGCTTCCACTGCGGACTACTACGAATAGATACGGTAGGTGTTGATGACTGATCCTTGAAAGAAGAAAACTCAACAATTCCCAACAAACGTACGTTAGGGTTGCGGATTACAGAAATGCGGCAACTACAACTAGGCCCATGTCAGTAACGTTGACGAAACTCGTCCAAGGCTTGACATCGAGGACCTGCTAGGTACAAGATTTTCTACAAAAGGTAATCCCATCATAGTGACAGAATGGCTGACGAAGGAGTAGAGGAGCTGTAAATCCCAATGTAGTGTATCTTTCATTCGAGATCCCAATTGCACTCGTTTGGTCTTGAAGATGAGCACTGTAGCGGCCCCAGCATTACAAAGAGTTCCTATACGGACTCGGCATCCTGATTCGCTTCTTGAACCGCTTAATCTATTCTAGTTGTTGCTATCATGTCTGATATAAAAGTATGGACATGGTGGTTATGAGGGTAGGAAAAGGTAGGAGATGCTTCGTTTTTGACTGTACAGTGTCACTACAGTACACTGACGGCTTCTTTTTGGTAGTAAGACTTCAGCATGCTCTGAGTACCGGAACTTTGATGATCCGCAACAGATGGACTTCTGGCATTTACTGATCTGTTAGCTTTCACACCGTACTCTGTGTGTGTGGTAAATGTTATACTGCTGCGGGGTAGTTGCAAGCCATTGAGCCTACGGCTTGCTAGAATGAGCGGCATTCTAAGTCAAGATGAATCGGTTGATAGCTATTAATAAGACCCTGTTCGAGTTCATTTGAGTTTCTTCAAGGGACTGGTTTCATCTGCGCCTAATCGTTCATTGACCTGTTCCCTGGTAATCACTCTATCAATCTCCCCATGTCGGTGTGCTGAAGTGTGGTTGCCTCAACATCTCACAATCAGTATCTCGCCTCAAGCTCCTAATAAGCCATCATCAATATTATTCAATCGAATTTTAGTCGCAGAAGATTGCGAAGAGCTTACCATTATTACAATCAATGACGCTGGTTCTTCTTCGTATTGATAACCCGGGTCCCTGTACCCGTCGCTTTCGTGGGGTACGTAGCACTTTAACTGCTCGCATATGAACCAATCCTAGACACTTCAGCAAGTGATCACATGTCCAAAACCGCAAAAATGGTATCTCAATGCGAATATTTTCCAAAATCGAGATAAACATTCAATTGAAGCTGAATCTCCCTTGTTCTAGGCTCTGAAAGGGCCTGGCTTAGTTGGGCGTTACACCCTCCGCGGTGCAGCAGTTCTGCATCGTCCACTGATGTGTCAATTAATGGATCAATGCCCTGTAACGGCCACTGTTTCTCTTATCAAGATACCGCCCCTGCAGCTGCAGGTCGCTTGTTCCCTCGCTTCAATGTTTGCGCTGATAAGGGCGCATTCGAGGCTGGGGTTCTTGGCCAATTGCGTCTGTGCGTTCTTATCATTGCTCCCATGGGGAATTTCTTATCGTGCAGCTTCAGCTGGGAATTGCTTATCTTATCTTGAGAGCCTGAGAAGCCCGCCGGCACTTGCACCCCAGTATCGATGGGCTTATGCACCCCTATCGAAGCCCAATCGGGACAGAAACACTTTCTTTCTCGCTTTGACCTATGAGCGCCACCGACTTTCATCGGTTGTTGCGGTAATCAGAGGCACACATTGCAGCTCATTAGCTAATTAATTAGGTTTACGGAGTAGTGAGAGTAGTGAGGGTGCATAATCTGACTGATAGGGGTGCCTGATCCCGCATTGCATTATCTTAGGTTTTGTAAAACGGCTGTCATGGCTGGATATATACCAGTGATGAAGATCGCAATGAGAATAATTGTGGCTAATGCTCTCGTGACAGACTCTCAAGTTCTAAACACCAACCTTGCTGCAAATATATCACAATGGCTGGTGATGGTGGTCCTTCATCCGGCACAGTCGAGCCTCCTCTGAGCCAGGCTTACGGCTATGGCATCGTCGTTGGCCTCGGCTTTCTTTTTGCCCTGGGCATGATCTTCACTACGTGGGTCTTGAAGCGGTATAACCATGAGAAGCAGACCTCGGAAATGTTCAACACCGCTGGCCGAACGGTCAAGTCTGGTCTCGTTGCTTCAGCTGTCGTTTCCAGCTGGACTTGGGCTGCTACTCTCCTTCAATCATCTGGTGTTGCGTACCGATACGGTGTCTCTGGGCCATTCTGGGTAAGTCGACCGTTTGTGAACCGTGAGCCGTGAGTTGTGACTAACAATGGCCAAGTATGCTTCTGGTGCTACCGTTCAGATCATTCTCTTCGCGACCATTGCCATTGAGTTGAAGAGAAGGGCCCCCAATGCGCATACCTTCCTCGAGGTCATCCGAGCTCGATATGGCCGTATTACTCACTGCGTCTACATTTGCTTCGGTTTCTTCACCAACATTCTCGTCACTGCCATGTTGTTGACTGGTGGCTCTGCTGTAGTCACTTCTCTCACTGGCATGCACACCGCTGCAGCATGTTTCTTATTGCCTCTCGGTGTTGTTCTGTACACCATGTTTGGAGGGTAAGTCGAAATGTATTTTGTGATAGAGAAAGAGGCCTGATATGTGATTTAGTATCAAGGCCACTTTCTTGACAGACTATGTCCACACGGTCATTATTCTCGTCATCATCCTCATCTTTGCGCTCACTGCCTATGCGACCGGCAGTGAACTTGGATCACCTGGCCAAGTCTACGATGCGCTCACCAAGGCTGCCGTCTCTCACCCAGTCGAGGGTAATGCTGAGGGCTCATACCTCACCATGCGATCTCGCGAGGGCATCATCTTCTTCGTCATCAACATTGTTGGCAACTTCGGTACCGTCTTCCTGGATAACGGTTACTACAACAAGGCCATTGCCGCTCACCCCGTATCTGCTCTTCCGGGATACATCATTGGCGGCCTCTCATGGTTCGCCATTCCTCGGCTCTGTGCGACGACCATGGGTCTCAGTGCTTTGGCCCTCGAGACCAGCCCTTCGTTCCCTACATACCCCGACCGCATGGACCCTGCTGATGTCTCGGCTGGTCTTGTTCTACCGTACGCTGCTGTTGGATTGTTGGGCAAGACTGGCGCTATCTGCACTTTGATCATGATCTTCATGGCTGTCACTTCTGCGACCTCGGCTCAGCTCATCGCTGTCTCCTCCATCTTTACCTATGATGTGTATCAGTAAGTTCTTCGTTTGCCAAAGTTGGTACCTCACACTAACGCTGCTCCAGGACCTACATCAACCCTCAGGCTTCCGGCAGCCGACTTATTGGTGTCTCGCACACGACTGTCTGTCTCTACGGTGTCATCATGGCCAGCTTCAGTGTTGGCCTCCACTACGCCGGTATCAGCATAGGTTGGCTATACCTCTGGATGGGCGTCATGATCTCAGCAGCTGTCATCCCCGCTACTCTGACTCTCTCATGGAAGCGCCAGAACTGGATTGCTGCCGCGGCGTCTCCCGTCCTCGGTCTTTTCTGTGCGCTCATTGCTTGGACTGTCACCTGTGCCAAGGAGTTCGATGGTGTTCTCAGCGTTGACAACCTCGGTTCCAACAACCCTATGCTTGCTGGCAATGTTGTCGCTCTGTTGAGTCCTCTGATCTTCGTGCCTCTCTTCACATTCGGTTTCGGCTCAGAGAGCTATGACTGGGCTTCCATGGCTGCTATCAAGCAGGCTGACGACACCACAAGCGACTCTAACGGTGACTCTGAAACTGCTGTCGTGACCAGCTTCGCCGTTGCTCCTGAGGAGGACATGGCTAAGCTCAACAAGGCTTCAAAGATTGCCAAGACAATGACTGTCTGCATGACAGTCGCTTTCCTGATTCTCTGGCCTATACCCATGTACGGAACATCCTATGTCTTCTCCAAGTCCTTTTTCACTGGTTGGGTTGTCGTTGGTATCCTCTGGCTGTTCTGCAGTTCCATCGCTGTTGGTCTATTCCCTCTCTGGGAAGGTCGACAAAGTCTTGTTCGTGTCTTCAAGGGTATGTCTGGAACGGGAGGATCAAAAATCACAGAGGAGATGCAAGGAAAAGCAGTGCATGAGGAAAAGATTGATGAATTCGAAAAGCAGGAGTCGATGGGAGACTGAGCATAGGTTAGCTTATCTTGGCATACCATGATATTGTCTTACGTCACCTGATTCTATGATCGTGATGCAAAGTGGAGGCGTTATTTATCTCTAGCAAGCTGTGACTCGGTAGTTACTCTATTACCATGGCCAGATCCTGGTCATCCGATACAGAGCGTCTTCCCAACTACTATTGACAGGCAATATCCAAAATGGTCAACATCAACCTGGCCTATAGCGCCCCCATCAATCCAAGCGGTGCTACTCCCGTCTTGTCAGAAGCCCAGATCTGGAATGGCCTCAGGCGCAAAGTCCGGAAAGCCCATGAATTTGTGGCTCCCATTCTTGAATGCGAAGTCCTTGGTGAAGAAGATACAGCGTCGGGCACAAAAGTCACCCGGCAAGTCGTTTTTGACAAAAAGGCGCGAGGTAGCAACGACAATGTTGTCAAAGAGGTAGTCTACGAATTTGCGCCAACGCGTGTCGATTTCCATCAACCTGATGATGATTTATGCTTTTGAATGGCGACACCCGCGGGTTGAGGCAGAGGGTGAACAGGCCAAAGAGTTGCGCGCCGAGTATTTTAAGGTGAGCCTTTACATATACCTTCTACAGCATCGAAACTGACATGATTTCTCAGATGGCTAAGGGAGCCGTGGAGGGTACTATCACAATTATTCGCAAGTTGGGCAAAGAAGGTGAGCTTTGAGAAAGACTCGGTCATGAGCAAGTGGGCATTACCTACTTTCCAGGTTTCCAAGCCGGGGCTCAGCGCAAGGAGGTATCGATCTATCATTCGGGAAATACCTGCGAGAATGACTGTGCTATACTAAGAGATCAAAAACCACTGAGAAAGATATCGTTTGCTAAAGGAGTGTTTTCCTAACCCTGTTTAATCTGAAAAGATTAGACCCTGACCGACACTGACGACAGGATCACAGCGTGATCGACTGCTCTCGAAAATACTTCCCCTCAGTTTCGGAACTCAAAATTGGAATGATCCAGATATCGTATGGAACATGACCGCTGTCCAGGCCAAGGCTATCCAGATCATTTCTGATTAGGCCTCGGAAGCGAACCTTCATATCCTGAAATGCTGCGTCGTCGTTTTTATAGACTTTGTCATTACAACTCCTACCTTCGCGCTGAACAACCAATCATACAGCGTCAATGTCGTTGAAGCCATGCATAAATATAAACTCCGACATCGACATGGCGGCGAATCTGTCGTAATGCTCCCATAGCGTGAAGCTTCCAGGTGATCTCTCAACACTGTATTTAATGTCATATCTTGGCCTTCTAGTAGTAGCCTCTGGTGCTTGATAGGTAGCCTGAGGGAGAGGAGGGGGAGGCATAGCTCTCGTCGCTTGATTTGCCTCTAGTGCAGGGGTTATATCTTCAGTAGCCAGCTGAGTCCTATCAAAGGGCATTGGCTCTGACGTAGCGCGAGGATTCTGCGAAGTTCCGACATGAGAAGCCCCAGGAGTTTCTGTTCCAAGTTGGTTCTGGGCTAACCCGGGATCCCGGATCACTTTGTCGACTTGGAGATGGTGACACGGATTGAGAATCATCCTCCGTTTCAAAAGTTGGTGTTTCGACAAAATTAAGGCGTTGGACTGGTCGACAGCTGCGGCCTGATGAAATGTATTTCTCGGTAACGCTAGTGCTTAAAAAGCTTATAAGTATTCTTAAGTAAAAATATTTAAAAATACTTATATATTAAGTAAGTACGTTATAATACTTATATGTCTTTTCAATAAGTTATAAGTTATTTATAAAACTTAATAAGTAATATTATCACAGGCTAGTCACGGGAATACAGGTGAATAAGGAACGCTTCTGGCAGAA
>VYWZ01001939.1:0-26120 GCA_008711595.1 Fusarium xyrophilum
CAGCCCAGTGTAGCGGCGTCCGTCCGTCTTTATCACGCGCTTCTTGATCAGCCTTTGCCTCGGTGATAAGCCACTGCGCTACATCCGTCTTCCCAGCTGATGCTGCTAGATGTAAAGAATCTCTTCCGATGTTATCTCGTAATTTCTTATTTGTGCTGTCCCATATGTATGTGATCACGCACATATGCCCCTTGTATGCGGCCCAGAGTAGTGGTGTATACCCTAATACATCCAGTACGTCGACAGCTGCCCCTGCCTCGACTAGCGAGGCCACGATAAGTTGGTGACCTTCTCTAGCTGCGCAGTGTAGTGGCGTCAACCCATCTCGACCTCGCGCATTGATATCAGTACCTTCTCGAATAAGTCTTTGTACAATAGAAGCCTCGGATTGCTGGGAGGCGTAATGAAGCGGTGTCCACTCAAGTAGGTTGCGGGCGTTTACGTCGGCTTGGCGATCCAGTAGACTTGATATGGCATTTTTGTGTGCTTTCGCTGCAGCATAGTGGAGTGGTGTCCAGTCGTGAATGTCCCTTGCGTTCACTCTCCCTCCCTCGTTACATATCTCCCTAATTCCACCATGTTCAGCATCCTCGAGAACAAGCTCGTGTAGTTTTGTGAAGTTGAACACCGAGGGGTAAGCGCTTTCCTTTTCACCCTCGATTGGTTCTTCCTTCACCATGCCACATTTCCAACTGTATCCTTGTTCTTCGTACAGCCTCATCAGACTCGATAAGATCCCTGTAGTCTCACTCTCAAGCTTTTCCTCAAGTGTCGACTTCGTCTCTTCCAGTAACTCAATATCACTCTCGTCGCACTGGGCTTTCTTTAATCCAATTGTCGAGACAACTTGCCTCAGGTATTCCATCAGAACGGCTGTAGCCTTAGCCTCAATCCTACTCCCTCTGGGGAACGTCTTTGCTGTTTGGAAAAGCCACAGATATGCATAACCAGCCTCTTTCCAATGCCCCCGCAGCTCGTGGCGTTTGGCTCGTTCTCTTGCTAATTCAACGATCGCATCAGCTTGCGGGAGTTTGTTCTCAATACTTAGTGGTGGAATGATGCTAAGATATATATCTCTTAGACTTCCGACACCAGCATTGTGAATGTCTTTGGCCATCCTAGAAATTTGGGCATTATGTAATGCGATGGATTGCCACGTCGGCTCGTCGGTCATGCTCTTTGACTCCAGAGACCGGATCTCTGCTTTACCAGCAATTGTCCCTTTCAGTTTCTTCGCTGCAGACCACATAAAGGAAGAGAACATATGCCGAGCAAAGAGTGATGAAAGGGATGAATATGATCCAGCTGTCAGGGTTATGTGTCCAGTCTCCACGTCGCCAGGATTGTACCTCCTGGGGTATTCTGAAGGCTCCAAGGTCTTATACAAACAGGTGTCTGTCTTCAAAAGAGAGGTGTGATTGAAGTTGGAGACGTATCCAACCACTCGGTGGCTTTCTACCTCATTCGTAGTGCCAACGTTAATCGCGTCTTGGCTATTCTTGAAGATCTTGACGACTTCGGGGGCGGACTCGGGTACCCACCACTGAAGATCTCGATAGAGACCAGGCGTGTAAGAGCCCAAAAGCTGCAGGCTCTGTCTTGTGCTTGTGCCTTTAGTCCGTAACCATGCGTCTTCATCAAAGTCCGCACGCTTTTGATCTCTGGCTTTCTGAGACTCCCGCTCTTGAATTTCTTCGGCGGGTGGGTATTCTCGCGTGTGAACAGAGTATAACCACAACGAGAGGGCTGCTTCAATCTCGTCGGAGAAAGCCTTCCAACTTCCATTTTCACGGCGTTCTACTCGAAAATATATTGGTTCGCTGTCTCGCCCCACCAGGGTTTTCAGAGCTGTCAAGGACCAGTAAAACGTTGTATCCGCGGAAACATCGGCAAAGAGTGAATCCATAACCACTTCGACCGCACGAGTTATGGCGATTGCTTCCGGAGCCGCGATACCATGCCAGTCTGCCAGTCGCGCAAGGTCCCTCCTCACCTCCATTGTCTTATGAGCCCTGGACTGTGAACCAAGACTTGGGTGCTCAGTTGCTGAGTTGAACATCTGGGACCTTTTTTGGCTCCGTTTATACGGCCTCAAGTCCTTTAGATCCATTGGGTCTTCGACCGCAGCAAGTCTCCAGTCCCAACCATCACTAGTTGTCCATGGCCGGTCGTGTCGATTGTATTTCCCGTCACGATCATGACGACCTATCCAGGGTATTTTTGTACTATCACCGCCTAGGGTCAATGCCAGCCAATCAAGCTCATGGCCAGGGAGAAGCGGCACGGCTTTGGGATTCTTTGCAAGATTCCGGCGAATCAGCGACCTAAGAACGGCCATGATCATACTTGCGATAAGTTGTGCGACTGAAGCTGACCAGTGCATTCCTCTCAAGCCGGTAAACTGTACGACGAAGCCAGCAATGCTGACTAGCGCACCAGCAACCGTCACAACTTCAACAATTTCGTTATCTAAGAAACGTTCCCATACCAAGCATGACTGCCCCCCTCCTCGTTCATGTGCTGTCTGCCCCGCAGATATTTCTTGGAAAGAGGAAGGGTATTCAGCTTTCATGCCTGTACGTGAAGCGTCTGCATTGTGAGTTGACCATAGATTTCTCAGTTTCCGCTTCGGTGCTCTTTCTGATGTAGTGATCAAATCTTGGGCCTCTGCAGGGAAAACCGCAAAAGACTCAAAAACCTGGTCATTAACTGTGCCAGATCGCTGCAGCCATACAAGTCGAGCCTTCCCCGAAGACGAATAATATCTTGTTTCAGACGTGCTACTCTCGACAACGTGAGCACAAACAAGTATTCCTATTATCATGAGCAGCGTACCAGCTACTGTACATGGGAAAGCATAACCAGCCACTAGATTCCCGCCCTTGAGCAGAGCAAGATAGTGAGTCGCGAGTCCCGAGTAAGCAAGGACGCCGAACTGAAGCGCAATACTAAACGCCGCAACCGCGTAGAGCTCGCCCCTGCCTACCCGATTGTGGACGTTGAGGGTGAGATTTGGTGTGGCAACGTGTGTATTTCGAATAACGGTGACCGAAGGTGAGCTCTTATCTAATCTTTGACGAATGGACTGAATACGATCTTGTGAATGAGTAGATGGGACTGCTCTTTCCAGATCTTGTTCATGAGCGTGAGGCATCGGCTGAGCACAACCGGTACCTGAGGAGCCTCGATCTTGTTTTCCATCGCTTCCAGAATAGTTGAGGTCACCGGTAATGCGTTCTTGAAGGCTCAACTCTGGGTGAGAAGTCAGGCCCGCTCAATTAATATGAAAATAGACTGACTTACCATGCGGCTTGAAGTGTTCGTAGTTTTCTAGCTTGCCAATTTGAACTTCTCGGACAGACTCAGCCGAAGCTGACACTTCGGATTTAGCTCCATTCTCCCACTTATCTTCGGGCATCAACATGATAAATTCTCGGATTGGCCCTTCGCCCATGACCCTGACGATCTCTTGACCGTTCCAGAGCTCGCAGACTTCTTTCGAGGTAGAAGACATTAGCTCCGATTCGGCGACAGCAAGGCTTTCCCTCGCTCTTCCGATAACTGCTTTCAACCATGGAGGTCCGCCTGTTCTGATGGCTCCAACGATGGTAGTGATTACGCCTAGAGGGGCCATTGCTAGGATGATGTTTTCAGCCCAACCCATAGACTGGCTCATGAACTGCATAGTAACTCGTTCTCCGAAAAGAGCCAGCAGCCTACAGTCAACAGATTATTAGTGGATCAGTATACGGACAGACTGGATAAGAGTGAGGGAAAAGAGGTTGAAAAGACATACGGTGCTAGGTCTGAGAACAAGTTGTTAGAGAAGTCATCGCCCTCATCTGCAACTACTCCTGTGGTGAATGTAGCAGTGAAGAGGACCAATGCTATCCTAGTATCTATCATTTTTCAGCCGGTTCGGGCAGATTTGCCTAGGAGGTTAGAGTAATGATTATAGCGGTGTGTTGATAGTTGTATTGGAACAATTGCACTTATGCCAGGGCTCGAGACATGTAAGGCGCGGTTTTGTGAGATACCTGTTTTATTAGATCCTTTGCTTACGTAAATTTCTAGCTGCACGTTTCAGGCGTGATGCCTCTCGTGTGACTGGTCATATGCTAAAAACGGTCTCAACCGAGCACAATGGTGGCAAGATGAACGTGGGGGTAATCTCGCCTAAAACAAGCAGGTGCACAAAACCTTCCCCTGCAACCGTGTCCAATATTTCTATGGACTAACCGATTTGAGAGTAGTACGGAAAAGGCAATGCATAACCCCCATTTATTCCGGGCGGGGGACTATTCAAGGCAATGACTGATCGGAAATCGCGGGGATCTACCGAAGCAAATCCTGAATTATGCGACGTTGCCTTACCTGAAAACTTGCAGGGGCCTTAATTCCTGACAGATCACAATGAAATCTGCGACTCTGTCCGCCTCTCCGAACGGCATAATGGAATTTATATGCTGACGTGAAATTCGAAATCACACAGAAGCAATACTATGAGTACGGCTGATCATGCAATTTTGTCCGTAGACCTATTTAGCTACGCAATAGGCTCAACGATGCTACGAGCATGGATATAGTGCGGCCAAGCCAATTGGAACCCTAGCCAGCAAAGTATATGAAGCCCCTGATGTAGCAGTTAGTCTTTTTTTCGAGCTATTCAAGGGAGACCTAATTTAGTAAGACAGCTCTAGTAGAAATGAGCGCCTTGACGTTAATCCATTAATCGCTGCCCTTACTACCTCCGGCAAAGAACACTCGGCTCCACATCCATGCCGCAGCTTACTTGGGCTATGCCTCCCTTCCACAATTTCTCAACCTAAAAATACCCCATAAACGATAGTGTCTCAAACATCATAAGCGCTTCCGCAAGCTGGAGGGTCGGGAATAGGGTCGTGACCATGCGTTCAACCTTGGCGACAAAGCCGCTGATCACTTTAACCACTTCGCTATTTCAAGGATGCTCGTCAATTAGTAGCTGAGTAGCCTTCACCGGTGAATCATGGCGACCCCAGAGCTGTCACGTATAACCTAGATGGAGCGGGCCGGTTCACTCTAGCCCACCTGGGCAAAGCTGATCAGCATGTCCAGCTCCATTTCCAAAATGATCTACAGAGCACAACTGACACCTGCATTTGAGATGATAGCGTCCTTTCCCGCTTCGCCGCTAATTACGCAATTTCAAACAAAAGTACCAACACAAGATTACCAGCCAATTGTGTGAGGAAAGGGGCGCTATAGCGACGTAGTTTCTCGTAAGGTAGGGTAAATAGCCATCTTTGAGCTGGAAAAAATTGTGAGGAGAGGTGGACCCATTTGATATCAGCACACAGTCAAAGCTAGGCAGAAAGTATTGTCGCTGGCAAACCAACCCCAAGAATCCCAGCACCCTAGACGGATCTTATTTGACATTCACATATTAAATGAAGGGGTACGAGCTCAGTATTAGGTTAAGTCACACGCGCTTAAAGGTAACAAGCTTCAGCAGACGTGCTTAGAGCCCGAAGTATCTCTATACTCTCGCCCACAGCACAGTGCAGGTTTCCAGGGTTTTCAGTTATTCTCTTTAGGCTTAGTTACAGATTGAGCCTATCGGCAACGTTTAGAAGTTAGCACTAATATTTTAGTCATGTTGGGTCCTTTCTTCAAGTGAGCCAGAGCTACAAGGGTACAGGGCTATAAGCTCTCTAAGTCACAAGCTCAACAAATAACCACAGACGCAAATGCCAAGACGGAAACATGAGCTCCAGATGGATATTGGCACTAAGACCGTATATCAGAACCCATCCTGGTTGCTGCCCCACCTTCGCATGCTGTTCATTGTATCCCTGCGGAACGCGAAGCGAGAGAAGAGAAAACTACGCGGTTTTGGTCTCGGGGCCATTGCGCCTAGAGGGGTTCTACCCTCGGACACGAAACTTTCCTCTTAAAAAGCAGGATGTCAGTTGCTACTGTGCCCTATGCTGATCTTACCCAGTTTTTCCAATGCCGACCTACAGATAAGTATAAAATGGACAGGAGCAATTAGTAAGGTGGCGGGGCCAGCGCTACGGGAGGCACGGGCCGCCCTGTCGCCTCCTCCCCTGCCCCGCCGGCTTATTTAGTTTTTTGAGGGTCGCTCTTGACGTAAGAGCTGTACGTGAGGCCCATTCTGTGTCTGCCTTGTTGGTCGCTGCCCTACGCCTTATCAGCACTTGGGAACCCCTCTCCCTCTTCCGCCTCACCCTTGTAACGAATGGCCGCCTGGACGCGCCAAGCTGAGGCTGGTCACGCCCTTCGTTCTTCTTCCGTTTTCGCAATCGAGGGGGTCTTCCCGCGTTATGCAGCAGAGTCAACCTTGTCGATACTCGATCGTATGAGGTTGTTGGCACACTCGAGAGGCCGCGATATAAAGCGTGCAAGAGATGCTGAACCAGCCCCCTTCCATTCTGATCGTCATTGTGGAACCTTGAGCTAAACAACCTTGCAAGTGATATACAAGACTTCGTATGAGGCAATCTAAAAGGCATCTATGAATCGCTTGTTTGAGGCGTAAGGAGATTTGCGGTAGGGATGTACTGGCGCCCGACTAGCGCCTGATCAGGCTCGCACAGACGGACTTTGTCACAGTGTGAGTTCCTTTTTGAACTCAATCAGGCCATACAAGGCGCAGCGGTCGGGTTGGTCAAGGCTTAGACTTCCTGCAGCGCAAGGCGGGACAAGCTGCACGAGTGTATGTACTTCGCCTTGTTTTCATGGTCGAACGGCCAATCACCCCTGGTGTTGCCGTCCTCCACATCTCAACTGGAAGAATGCGAAAGATGACTACGCACATATGTAGGTACTGAAGCTATCAGTTGAGTTCAAATATCGCTGGTCCGTTGCTTTTTCTGCTTCTTTGTTTGGCTTCGTTTACTCCGTCCTACCTCGTGACTACTCTCGTCAGACAGCACTGTCACCATGGCCTCTGAAAAGCAACACGCCCGGAATCATGACGACTACACAATCGCTGTAGTCTGTGCCATGGACTTCGAGATGAGCGCCTTTCGCTACATGCTTGATCGCGAACACCCTCGTCTATGCAACGAAGATGGAGATCCTAACATGTACACCCTAGGCGAGCTTTATGGCCATAACATCGTGCTGGCGTCGCTTCCTGGAACCCAAGGCAAAGGATCTGCCGCCACCGTGGCTACCAATCTAGCCCGCACTTTCCCTCGCATCAAGTGGAGATTTCTTCTCAGTATCGGCGGAGGAGTTCCAACAAAGCACGACATTCGTTTAGGCGATGTAGTCGTGAGCATGCCTGAAAGGCAATATGGGGGGGTTGTGCAGTATGACTTAGGAAGAGACTCCGAGGACGGCTTCCATCTCAAAGGGTTTTTGGCGGCACCACCGAGTTTGCTCCGGGGGGCCGTGAGCACGATGAAGTCTGACCTCATGGTCAAAGAGAACAAGATTGACGAATTCATCTCCGCCATGATGAAAAAGGGACGTCGCCTTGCCGCCTACGCAAGGCCTTCCGATGAGACAGATATTCTCTTTGAATCAGATTATTCTCACGAATCCAACGCGTCCTCGTGCGACCGATGCGATCGCGCCAGATGCGTTCGAAGACCAACACGCATCTTTGACGGGCCAGAAATACACTATGGACTGATTGCCTCAAGGGTATAGCGTTATCAAGAACGTGGCAAGAAGGAACATGATCACTCGTGAGGTGGGTGATGTCCTTTGTCTTGAGATGGAGGCCGCGGGCATGATGACCGAATTCTCTTGTATTGTTATTCGCGGTATTTCCGACTATGCAGACACGCACAAAAATGACCGGTGGCATTTCTATGCGGCAGCAACTGCGGCGGCATGCGCCAAGGAGTTGCTTGCATACCTGGACCCTGGGCATACCGAGTCGGCTCAACCGAATTCGACGTTTCCGCCCAGCCAGGATTCTCGAGGAAGCAGTGTTTTCAGCGGAACTGGGATTCAGAACACAGGGAATTTCTCGGCGGGCAGGGACATCAGCATCTCGTCACCGAGACATTAACCGGCCTATGGGGAATAGCAGCATCTTGACAACTTCTGCATGACCATAGCCGGATACCGTGTTAAGCGTTGGTGATCTCCCAGACAGTCTGGAGTGGTAGGGCAAATGCCGCCCGGCTTAAAACGGCGAAGGCTCGGTATCTTCTTTCTTCTCGCAATTTTGTTGTTCCCATCCAGCTGTGGTCATATAGACAATCGATACCAGTTGGCATGTCTTCAACAACCCACTAGACTCGCTTCGTGTTCATCTCGAGGTAGAGGAGTTGACCTTAGCTTGGTCGGGCATCGTTTCGGAAAGGATCGATCGAACATCGTCACTCCTGTTGGGCAGCTTCGAGTTGACAATATGGCATGAGAGTATACACTGACGTCTAGTCCAACATCTTTGAGTGTTGTCCTGTATTCGTCGAGAGTTACGATTACATGGTTCGTGAGGACGTTCCAGATGTCAGGCTCATCCCGACTGACGAAAAGGACTCGTACATCGGTTCCAGCACAGTATCTATAACATCGCGAAGAAACCTTGCCATCGAATTGCTGCTGTTGTTGTCCGAGTAGATACATTCGTCGAGGCTGTCGGCAATAAGAGTGCATCCAGAAATGTCGCGAACGAGTTGCTTGAAGAGCGTGATGATGGCGACGCGAGTTGCCAAAAGATTTACGTCAGAGACCCAAATCTGACGGGCGGATTCGAACGCATCCTCATTCTGGGATACAATCTGTGAAATCCATGATTGCAAGGCCAAAAAAGGATCCCCGCGGCCTGTACGAGCTGTGTAGAGGAAGAAGTGGGCGGCAGGCATACTCAAAGTAGAAGAAAGATGGTTGACAATATGGGCACAGAGGATCGTCTTTCCCCCGCGCACCCACTGATCCACAGGAGTTTTGGGTTTATGGGTCCTCCGGCTAACCAACGGATAAACACATTGCAGTCGAGAATTCAATTGCAAGTACCAGAGAGTCTCTTCTGGGGAAGTCGTGGTAGCGCTCGTCAGGGGAGCAACTAGTAAACCAAGCCTGACGTCGCGTTTCGGCTACGTGCCGTTAGTGTAAAACTGACATGATGAGCCCTGACGCGGAACCATACCCTTACCTTCCTCCTCAATCCGTTATAAGGCGCGACGAATCTCAGCAAACCATGCGTGGCCTGAATCAGCCCCTACTCCAAGTTAGACGCAGCCTGCCTCATGGTGCAACCAAGATCTTACCTCGAATGAATGTAGCAGTATCGCCTGCGTATGGATTCCACGCTGACCATTGATCATTCCCCGTATTCGGGGGTAGCAGGTCATGCAGTTGTTGAACCAGTTTCTCGAATATCTCAACCTGCTCTGAACGCTTTCTTTTACCCCGAAGCGAGCTCTAGTAGCGTAAAATCGTGTTTCCAAGATGTGGGAGTTGATCCCAAAAGATGGAGTGAAAAGCCCGGCTAGCGGTCTCCAGGGTGAGGTGCAGCGGATCTGACAGCACTGAACCCAAATCCAGGGGGTTAACACGCAACTACTAGCTACCCTAAACTTGAATGATTTAAAGAGACTGATAAAGGTTTAATTAAGAGGCGAGCACATTCTAGCGTTAATTCTTTGAGTTACTCATAGCATTCTAATGCTTGCGCATGCCTTTCTTTCTCCTAAATTGTTTTATTCTTTTTTCTAAACCCCCTTTCCACAGGTCTTCGTCAACGTGCAAGCTTTGTTATCATTGAAGCTCCAGTAATTCCGTCCTCCTAAATAAGCCTAGTCACGATATCTAGATTACTGATGGAATGATAAGACGTCATCGAATAATCCACTCAAGAATCGCAGACTCTTTCTCCCTCCTTGAGATTTCCCGTACCCGATTTTTACCACTTTGGATGCCAGTTTTCTGTCGTCAAGCACCCGTACGTGTTTATGCGTTCCTCATATTAACAACATGGACATTAGCATAAGCCTGAATGATTTTTGCACCATGGCTGAATAAACGTGTCATAACAGGCTAGAATCCTGCAAGCCAACTCTTTCAGGTAACGCTTTTGCACGCCTTGCCAGTAGTTCTTCCGTTGGTGTCGATATCGATAGCAATCGCAGCACGGTGCCCAAGACTTCTTGGAGCGTCCCCGAGCGTCCAATGGCCATACAATGTGGAGGAGCGCAAGCATTGCGGAACAATCCAGGCGATATGCTCGATGCTTGAGTGCCGAAGGGATCATCGTGATTATCATTGAGGAGACGGCAAGCAGCCGCTTGCACGCGAGTGCTAGAAATAATTGATCGATAGAATCGACATGCATCAAAATATCGAACAGCAGTTCACTAGGTAGGACTAGGAGTCCTGATGAATAAATTACATGTGGCTACTTGAAAAGTTGCTTTGCCAGCACAAGAGGTGACAAATTTTTAGACGCAAATCGCCTGCCCATCCTGAACGGAATCTTGAACGTATCCCCCCAAGTCGCGTCCTAACGTTTCCCCAGCCTGTTTACGTCACTCCAGACGACTTAGTGCACCACTGTCATCCCGCCACGGCGCATCAGTGGAAATTTCGCATACGAGCACTACCCTGAATGTTTCTCCAAAAGATGGCTCGTAAAAGGGCCAACGCGCACAAACTCTTTAATCTTACTGCATATTGGGCAGCAGAGTAGCCCCCGCCTGTTCTTAAAGTCACGAGGAAGAGGCTCTACACCCTTGACTTCAGATTTCTTCGTTAACAGGTCGATAAGGCATTGTGGGAGGCTCTTGGGCCATTTGAATAGTCCAAAGCGTGCCTCATTCTCATTCTTGCAAATGCTGTTTGGTCCAGGCAACGTTATGTCCCTCGGATTTTCCTTTACGTTAGTAATTTCAGGGAGTGCATTCGCTGTTCGGTCTGAGATGTGTAGCATTTTATGGTCACGAATTTTTGAGTGCTGTGCAGGCGATGCTGGCCGCTGAGGACGTGATGAGTTTGCCGATGGACTTGTCTGTGAGCCGCCCGTGACGCGGTTGGTAGAGTGGGGTGGTAATTGACGTTCCGGGGTAAGCCCACTACTCCGCGCTGCGACAGGTTGCGGCATGTCCACTTCCTTAACATCAAGCTGGACTGTCGTGGGTATTTTCGGCATAAATGGAGTCTTTTGGTGGCCAAAGCTTGCACGACCAGAGCCATCGCAGCCCTCATTGTGCTCTTGTACGCGATCGAAAATTAGTGACCATTCATCTGGAGTTGAATAGTGGTGGAACGTACCCAAAGGAGGACTGGGATTTCCTGTCGCAGGCCGCAGAGTGCGGTACTTTGCCCGCCTTTCAGTGAAACCTCGCACAACATCGTAATGAGGGATGGGAGATTGGATAGAGGATTCATCAAGCATTCGCAAATCCCCAGCCTTAATCCACTCAACCGCACTACTCTTTGGGAATTCTGGTCCAGCAAAATACGCAATAGGAAATCTGCGCTCGTGAGCCGATGCTTCGCCATCTGCGTACCCGTCCCGCCACTCAAATTGCTCAGAGTCGAGGTTATAGGTAACGCAGCTGGGGAGATTTTCGGACAGACCTAGGCTCTGAATGGTTCCTGAGATACCAATTGTGTGCAGATCTACAAGAGGGAGGAGGAGTGCGACGAGCCAGAGTTGAGATTGTTTGTGAAGTGCGAGATATAGCTCTCCTGCTCTTGGTTCATGGACTTCATGTGAGCTGTCGGCTGTTTTGGGTTGCTCAAGGGCATCTTCGAAAGCTTTTCCGCTGGGTCCAATACTTGCCAGGCTATCAATCGTCTTGAGGCATGTGTTGGATTGACTCCAATTGCAGTGGCGCTTCCGTTCCCTAGGAGGTGATGAGGAACTCTTCCGCTTCTTTAGAACCAAACGGTGGTCAGTACTATAGATGATTCATAGCGGAAAGCACGCACAATCTTCACATGTATAGTAGCGTCTTCAGCTGCTAGTCTTTCTTGATCTTGTAGATCGCTCAAGACCCTGTCATATCTAGCGACAGTTTTTCGCAGTTCTTCCAAGGTGACGTTATTGGAAGCCGTGGCGGCAGCTGACCACGCATCGCTGATGCGACTGATCACTGCTGAGATCTTGTCACTAAAATCTGCGTTTTGTTTCTTGGCAACCTCTCCAGGTGGCTTCGCCGTTGATAAATATTGAGTGATCATCACGATGCAGGAAAGAATGTTTCGGATCGTTGAAAGGAGGATAGTGCAAGCACGTTTTTAAATGCGTCGGAAGAAAAGGTTGCCCAAGCTCGAGCCGTGAGCGGGTGCGCTTGCTATATACCCATTCTCGTCCGTTCATGTTAGCGACCAACAGTCTCTCAACGAAAGTTAAAGAGAACTCCCGAGTTGAGTTGTGAACTACCAACAGCTGTTTGACAACGTAGTTCCGACGTGTGGAACAGAAGTAATCAGAGTAATCAGTCCAGGGACTGTTCTTTGGGGGTTATGGATACAGTATGCATCCCGGTGTAAAGCGTCAGTTAACCTTGCAGGACTTTCACCCTTAGTGTAAAAAACCTGGTTTCAGTGGGTGAATTGTCAGGTGAGATTACTTTAGTTCAGGTGGGATCGCCCAAGTTTGGGCGAGTTTGCCTCTCTAAGTGGGTCTTGCTGTACGCTCATGCAACCTCTAGGTCCTCTTTAGGTTAAAGGCTCCGATGTTGACATCCTGCGTAACTTGCGTGCCGTTGTTCTCCTGCCCTTCTTCTACTTCTTCTTCTTCTCCTCGACGCGTTGGCGGTTCGTACTTCGGCATTGCCACGAGCCTCGCACTCAATAGCCAACCCTATCCTATACTTACTGTGACCTCTACATCCAACATAGCCGCCTCCGACGTCGTTCACGCAGAACTCATACTACGCACGCCGCAAACCCCCATCTACCTAGACACGCTCGATATATTTGCAACATACGCCGACTCTATGACTTGACGGCCCTTGAAGCGCAGTCTGTGCTCCATATCATTGGAATCAGAACGAAGGGTCATGACAACTTGGCCGACACGATGCTTGAGCCAACCACGTCGCAGACGTAACCCATCCTGCTTTGCACCTCATCACGTTGGCCTCACGATCCTAGGTTCTCATGCGGGATACGATACCAAGATTTGCCTCCATACTGTGCACATCAACCCTCATCCTGAATGACGGTGGTATGGTATAGCTTATGATCTCAACAGTAATTATGGCGGACACCTATGATCAACCTTACATGTGTCCTTTCCCGCCATTCGTCGTAGGATAATATTTTGAGGTGTCACCGTGGAAGGACCTCGCCTTGGCCTGGGGCCCTCGATCAACAAACATTAAAATGCCGAGAACTGTCCAGGCGCACCTTGACTGTGCCGATGGATTGAGTAAACTCGGTTACCGAACAGCAGCTCATCATACGAAAAGAGAGGAGAAGCAGAGACAACGTCGTCCTACATTGAGAGCAAAACAGTTCGATACTAACCAGGATCTTTCCCTAGATGATAGACGACTTGTGTGTTATTGCAAACTACAGCGGACTTGACGCTGAGGGCGTTCGTCGTCAAACGTAGTTTGTGCTTGACGGCACAACTTTTGCTGGCAACGCTAAAGCGGTCAAGGCTTCCTTCCCCAGACAATGTAAACAGGGAGATAAAGATGAACAGAAGGATTTCTTAGCTCCTTTTTGACTTGTGCCATCAATACCTGGATCTCTTGTTCATTCCAACCAAGGGCGTGCTCAAAAAGCTTAGGCGTGTAGGAGTCAATGACCTTCAGCTCTTGGATTGCCTGGTATTTACCAAGCTCCTTGAGCTTTGCGTCTTTGGGCCAGGCTCCGATAGGCAACTGTGTCCAAGGATTAGTGACAGCCACCTAGAAAGCATTCGAGATTTATGAAACACAGCTCGTACCTTGCGAATCTCTTCATGAACATCCACAAACCCTGCCCTTTCCAACCTCGCTCTCCATTTGTCCGCGCAGTCTACAGGCTTGCCGAATTTCGCACAAGCCTCAATCAGATTCTTCATCCAAAGTTGAGCATTAGGCGCTTGTTCGATCGTTCCATCATCGGATTCAAAGCGCGCAGCGACGCCCTGCAACTCGACATAGCCGTCTGAACGCGTGTGTTGGAAGGCTCGCTGCAATAACAGATCTTCGTCACCTACACATGCTTCTAGCTCGCGTGCATGTATGAAGTCGAATTCCCTCCGGTATAGCCATTCGTCCTCGTAATCATCAACCTCGAACGTACAGTTCGGTGGATTCCTAAACTGTTAGCATCATTGTCTATAAAGAAGAGGAATTACCGGAGTACCATTCAGGTTGTATAGGACTGAGATCGTTCCCGATAACTTCAGCTGAAGGATGCTCACTAAGACGCAACTCATTAGTGAGGTCTTCAATCTGCGACCCAGGCGCCTAGCAGGATCTCTCCAAACTCACTCACTCTGCAAAATCTATCGCCCAAATACCAGTCCCTGTACCGAGATCGAGTACACGCTGAGGGTTTTTATCAATCGGGGCAAGGTGGAGCTTGCCATCGAGAATCAAGCTGTATATGTGATGAACAAGATCCATTCGATCTTGCTCTTCGTCGTCGTTGGGCTGTGCGAGATATGCTTAGACAAGGGCCATCAAGAAGGATGCTGGAGCACGTACGACGAGATAGGTACCTTCGCGGAAAGCATGATAGCGACGTCCATTCTGATGTCATGTTAGGCCTGTAGCAACCCTCATTTGCGACGCCACTTACTTCGAATCTGTGAATCCACGATATCTTATATTAGTACATCTTTCCGTTCATAGCTATGGCAAAGCACGTTGTTTACCTATAGTTATATATGCTCGATTTGAGAGAGGATAGATAGCTGTCGGGCCCAATGCTGTTATTGAGGTGTTAGTATACCAGAGGCAGGGTATCAAGAACAGTACACGACGAACGAGGAATTGAGAACCGAATCATCGGCATCTAAGTTATCCTAGTAACAGATCAGTTAGCTTCAGAAGCATCATTATCGTGAGGGAGCATCAGTGACTCACATCAACCTCCAAGTCACTCTCGTCCAATGGAAGTGTATTTGCTGCGACTGGGGGGTTGAAGATAACCTCGGGCTGCCGACTCGGCTCTTCTGATGGCTCGCTGGCCATGATGAGGGAGTTGGGCGACTGTAACACGTCCAGTCGAGCTAAGAAAACAGAGCCGAAAGCGTTTGTGGACAATTGGAAAGATGCAATGATTGTTGATTTATTCA
This sequence comes from Fusarium xyrophilum, assembly GCA_008711595.1. Taxonomy (NCBI): domain Eukaryota; kingdom Fungi; phylum Ascomycota; class Sordariomycetes; order Hypocreales; family Nectriaceae; genus Fusarium; species Fusarium xyrophilum. The sequence goes on from VYWZ01001939.1 coordinate 15,212, forward strand.
TGAGCCCCCCCTCAGTGATCCCTGCTTGAGTCATTTACAACCCTGGGTCAGAATGCTCAAGGAGCCAATCGGAAGTTTATCCGCTCTGTTGCAAGAACGCGTCATCCGTGCTTCTCTCGGCGGAACAAGCGGTAAAATTATATTTCTTACGTAACCAAAAGAGGCAGCTAAATAAGCATTTTTGAAAGCTTGAAGCAAACCGCGTTGCTAAGCCAAACTCTGTTTATCGGAGATTGCCAAACTGACCCGAGTTTGTCAGCCAGTTTCGTCCCTTGATTGAGCTGATTGACGCTTCATCTGGCTAGAAAGAGTCATGTTTAGTTAGCGAGAAACGACCGTTTGGAGAACGAATTGGGGGCTGTTGTCCCCACACATCTGAGGCTGCTTCAGACCGTATTTCAAGTAAACGCATCGAACAGATAGTTCGCTGATCGGCGTTCGCATGGAAGTCCTTCTTCTTCTCTCTTTCCGGCTGTGACGCTAGCCTTGTCCTCTTGTCAGGGCTCCTGGTAGGGCGGGGTCATTCCACAGATGGAGGTGACTTACAGCTAAGAGCTCTGGCGGACCGACATGCAAAGGTGAGGTGATAACTGGGTGTCATATTTGGATGTGTTCCGATTTGTGGTACAACCGCCGGTATCCACCGGAGGGCCCTATGTCACTGGCTTGGTACCTACATCTGAGAGAAGATGGGGTGAACACTGGTCGTAGTGCCCAATTTTGTTTTCACAAGGACGCACACGCCTACCCGCACTGCAACACGTGATGGTCAGCTCACGCGAAAAACGACGCCGTCCCTTGTTCCATTTGTTCACTGGGCTGGAAAAAAGTTCCAGCCAGATCAGATAATACAATCTACCATGCATCAGCTGTATCCATAAATATATCGGTTACCGTCATTAACACAGATGATGCAGACACAAACCATCAAACTTCACCGAGGTTTGCGTCTTATTAACCCGGATTAGAAGTGGCGAACTCGAATCCCAACATCAACACCTTGCTTCCAAAATGTCACAGACTTTAAATGACCCACGTCATGCTTTCCGTCCAAGAGTGACACACCCGTGAACTTAATTCTACAAGCGATTTGCGTGCTTCCGACCTTCAATTCTGCGATTTCCAAACGTGAACTGAGCAAAATATCAACAAGTCTTAAATCCTCTCCTGGACTGTGCAAGGAAGCGGCTTCTCAGCGTGTCGGACGTATCTACTTGAAGTGGCAGAATGAAGAATATTACCTGCCATAGCATCAAAGAGAGCAGTCACATAAACATGTTGTCCATCGTTCAACGAGGGGTCATGCATGAACTGCTCGCATAGGGCATAAAATTCTTTTTCCATATCCCAAGTAATGGCGCGAGTAATGCTCTTGGCAAGAGACGGTGGCACAGAGAGCAGTTGCTCAGTGACATCCACCGCGTTGACGGTTGAGGCGTTGATTGTCTTAACCTCATGGGCTTCCTTATCATACGAGTATAGATCCTTGATAAGAATAGAGTGTCTCACGTAAAGGTCCGAAAGCTCGTGAAAGGGCGCGAGTTCCTCTGATGTTTGGTGAACGCCACAGCCAAAGCGAATGGCCGCTATCATAAATCTTGACCGCGGTTAGCTCGTGCTCAGAGACAAGAACCTGACTCTACTCACTGTTTGCCAACATCGTTTCGTCTGTAAAGCATGTAATCGGACAACTGGGTATAGTGGTCCTGCTTAAAGGGCGACTTTACACGGCCGTCTCGCACGAAGGCGCATATGGCCCGCAGCAGCTCAGGTCCTAGGACCGGGTCGGTGTCTAAGATCTCTGTGGAGAATTGCTTAAGATGTTTGTTCTTGGGGGCCAAGGTTAGGAATTCATCCACCACTGTTGTTTCCTGTGGAATATTAGCTTGCGGAAAATGTAGCTAGCAATTCTATATCTCACGTTCTGAGTAGCATCGCGCTTAATAACGTCTGCGATCTATATGTTAGAAAGATTCAAGGCTTTAATGATAAAGAAAGACGAACCATCATGAAGGGACAAAAGTAAGACCGATTGAGTCAACAGGGCCAGCCTGGTTGGGCTCGATGTTGGGTAGAGATAGGTACAGCATGAAATAGCGTCTTCGACAAGCTCGTCAATCTTCCATCTACGGCGACCATCCTCCATTTCCACTGGTAGCTTGCCACGGTCTGAGGCCTCGCACAGGCTGATTCGAGTCACCAAGTCCCGTCCAGCCTCTTCTGCACGAGCCCAGAATCTCGATTGCCTGACCCAAGGCAGAGATGTGTGCCACGGGATGCCCAGCTCTTCTGGACGGAGCACTAAAGGCGCATCTTCAGGGGTATCTCCCGCGCGGAAAAGAGAGGCAAAGCCAAGGGCTGGACTCCTAAGAGTATCAAGTCCCACAGGGTCAAAAGTGTAGGCCAAAGGCCTGATGGGGAAATCCTTGTAAGGCATCATGTGAGGCATAAAGCTTTCATTGTTTTGCGTGGACGATGATGGTGTCCTGGTGCATGACGGTGTCGCTGTGGACAACTGCCCATCATTAGATATTCGTTCACAATAAAGATATCTGTGTCAAGTTCTCACGTTTTCACTTACGTATAGGGCCGGATCATTCTTTCGCGAAAGCGCCGTGAAATGCTCCTCTAGCCCGAACCATTCTGGCTCAGCTACATGAGATGGATTGGCTTGCCCAACCTCGAGTTCTGCAATCCATTTACATAGCAAGCTGGTAATAGCACTACCTAGATTTGATGGAGAGCTCGCGTTGATCATATTGAAATGGTCGGCATAAATCGGCACTGATCTGACGTAAGGAAGAATCGCCCATTCAGGCGAGAGGATCTAGAGAATAGATCAGCTATGAAGGTTTGCCAGATAGCAGTGAGTCATTACCTGCGATGCAGTCGCAAGCTTGTCTTTTCGGCTGGGCAATTCCGCAAAGCAGCAGGCAGTTCTTATTCCATTAAAGCCCCCTGGCTTCGCAAATCTCGACCGGAAGTCCTTTTGCATCTTCGTGATATGATTAAGGTCGGATTTGAAGTGCGACCAGTCTTGCAATTGGGCTGTGTCCGCGCATTCTATACTTCTTCGCTTGGCACTTAGGACAGCCCACTGGGCAAGTCCAGCACGAGAGTGAGGTGTCCCGACAAGGACGATTCCTTTAAGCCGATTGCTCAGATTCCGGTCCCAGTCTGCGTTTGTGAGCTTAGTAATAACCTAAAGTATCCCTTCTTTAGTAACAAGCAACGATTCAATTCCACGTCGCCGCAGTAGTAATGTATGACGTACCTGCTCACAAAGAAGACCGCCATATCCATGGCCAACAAAGATGATGTCTTTGTCATCTCTGCTTCCAAGTGACCTCACTTCTTGTAGCAATTCATCAGCATGCCGGATTAGCCTCTTTGGTGAGAGAATATGGATCATGCTTTTCACTAAACACGTATCGTATCTAAAAGCAATTATTCCGGCATTAGGTACCCTTTCCAACAGAGACTCTGCAGAACAGAGTCGTTCACCTAACCGTTTCCTTTCCCGTACCTCTTGATAAGGTTGAGCGAGATCGTGTACGAAAATAACACTATACGGGTCTTTAGCTTCCACTTCTGGACACGTCGAGAAGCCTTAGAGAAGGACGAGAAGAGATGAAACAGTAACTCAAAAGGAACGTGGGAGTAAACTAACATGGCCGCATCCTCTGGCGCTGCAGCCCTGAGAGTAACAAAATCAGATGGTAAGGCCTCGCGGTGAGATAGCTGGCTGTCTGAGGAATGGAGCAGCTTCGCCGGGGGACAATTTTTTCTATTATCAGGTAATAGCCAGTCCCAGATTGCTTGAAACATTTCAAGCGTTTACTGCAATTTTCAGTTCCTAAATTTGGTCGCAGTTAAGAATAATGGAGAGCCAACTATCTTCGAAATTGATTGCGACTTACCAGGCGGGTCGACTAAACATAAGATGTGGCGGTCATTGCGCTTACAAGGTCTAAGGACGAAATGACGTAGAAGACTTCAGCCAGTCCAATAAAATACTCTTACATGATTTCGGTCATCGATGTGACACCTGGCCTCGTTTGACTGGCCGGGTAGAACCACTCCTAGCCCACCTTCAGAAGAACTTGTCCTCCGATTCGCTTTTTTTTGCGGACCAGCGGGCCGAGTTAAACGAAATAACCCCACGGAGATCGCAATGATAATTAGCGTCCTGTCCTCGGATAGCCTAGCAGGTCCTCGAAAATTCCAAAAGGCTTCAACATGAGCACCGATTCGAAGGAATGCAGAAACCCAAAACGGATCATTGTATGCTGTGACGGTACAGCATGTACGGTATACAAAGGGCATCAAGCATCACCTCTGACGAATGTATCACGGATCTCGCGCTGCATCAAATCCGCCACAGGTGCGGGCACGCCTCAAGTAGTGCTCCATCTGTCCGGCATTGGAACAGCCACCGGAAATCCATTCAACTTTGTCAATCAAGGTCTTGGTTTAGGTTTGTGCCAATTCAAATTTATCTCTGTGTTTTTATTTCTATTTTTATTATTTTAATTTTTTATACATCAATTGCTCATTCCATTATCATTTCCAGGGATTGACGAGAAGATCATGGAAGCTTACAGCTTCATCTGCCACAACCACGCAACTAAGCAGGATCAGATCATATTGATTGGCTTTTCAAGGGGAGCATTTACAGTAAGATGTGTTGCAGACCTCATACATCAGGCCGGCCTCCTCACAAAGGTTGGCCTGTATCACCTACGCCAACTTTATGATTTTTGGAGCGATGGAACCTTACTGACAAATGACGATGCGGGTACTTTTCGCAACGTTGTTCTTTCAAACCCCGAACTAAGTCGACCCAACATTAGTGTGAAAGTCTGCGCCGTATGGGACACAGTGAGCTCGCTCGGCGCACCTCGGCTGGGTTTCTTTGGTCAGCGACCTCCGACTGTGCTGGGATCCGTGCACTCCAACTTGTGTGATGGAATCGAAAATGCATTTCAGGCTTTGTCGCTGCACGAACATCGGCAGCCATTCCTCCCTGTTGTTTGGAGATTCGCGCCTGGACAAGATCGCTTTCTCAAGAAATTGAAACAATGCTGGTTCATGGGCTACCATGCAGACATCGGTGGAGGAAATAAAGATGAATGCCTCGCACACTTTCCGTTAGCATGGATGATTGCCCAGATTGCTCACTTCGTAGAATTCGACCTACCCAATTTCTGGAATCCCCGTCCACAAATTTCGAGCTGGAGAGTGAGCAGGGATTTCAATGAGGACCCATTCTGTAAGAAACCCCTTGATCTATAAGTGTTTTCCACTGGGCACAGCCAGCTTTTACTAACTGAAGCCAATCCCAGTCAGAGTTTCGGCCAGTGTTTCTGATTCCATGAACATGTTATACTGGCTAGGTGGCTCGAAAAGTCGAGAGCCTTGTAAGCAATTTTGGGGCGGGGATGGATTCGAACAAGTCACTCCACCAATCGAACCAAATGATAGGGATTCGAATGAACATATGCACGTCAGCGTGCGTATCTTGACAAAGCTAGGAGTATTTCGGGCATGCCCGTCCTTGATAGGTGTTGATCCTCCAAGAGACGACCAGGGCTGGAACCTTCGATTGGAAACAAGAGGCTTCCAAACATATAGGATTCCTGAAGATGAGTTGACATATGAGGAAAGAGGTCTGCTTGCTGTGTGGCTCAGCGAGGAGTTGAGGAATTTACAGCTTAACGCTGATGAAGCAGATCCCGAGCCAAACACAGAAATTGCCCTTTTACAAGAGTGGCTATCTGAACAAGCTCCTGTGCGGCTGCAGACGTGAATGACGCGCGTCAAGATTCAGTTCTTTTTAGGTGGCCCCTGAGGTTAAAGAAGAACAAAAAAGAGCGCTGCCGTGATCTCCAGTTCAAAGCACTAGATCAACCTTAGCTTTTACTTCTTTCCTTTACAGCCTCAATCTTCCCATCGCTATCATCAATTTGAAAGCTTGAGAACAACATGTTCATGTGAACTCCTACCCGAGCGGAAGTGATACGAGGAGTTTAAACGGAATTATTCTAGATTTGAAGCCTATATCATGTGTGACTAAGCACTACGTCAGTGTTTCTCCCATAGATGAGTTTTGAAATAGCTGAGTCGAGCGGACTCTTTGCTCCCACTGTATAAATGCCCAGTAGAGTATCCCTCATCCGCTTTTGGAGTTCTAGGGAAGAGCTTTAAGGTCCTTGACTCTGGACTTTTTGGCTAGGAGGCCGGTGACACGCTGCGGGAGGCCCTCTGGCCATCCAAAGAGTTCAAAGTGTGCCCCATACTTGTTCTTGAAGTTAAATCAACCAAGGCAACGTCGTACCTTTGAGGGTTGATTTTTGAGTGTGCAAGCCTCGAATGACACCCAACCACGGGAGCGGTCTATGGAATGGGGCACTATTTGTTCACGCGACGAAATGCGTAGCAGAGCAATGCTGCCCACTCTTGAGACATGCGGAAGGGATCCAACAACTTTGGCTTTCTTGGCGAGTCGGTAACAAGTACGCTCCAAGGCGCTTCGACGGTGTCTCTCTTCCCTCAAAAGCGATGAGGAAGGCTTGCGTTTCTCCAATAAAGATTAGCAAAAGTACTCGATTGCTGTCAAGGGATGTTTTACCTATGTTTTAATGTAGTTGTAACTTTAGCAGCCAGCCTTTTTTGACCCTGGGAATCGCCCAAGGATGTATCATATGTAGTCATCACTTTTTGCAGACCAAGCTCGTGTCGTAGCAGCCTTGAGAGCTAGCTTTCGCGTGGATCGAGATTGATTGAATGGTTATATAGAGAACGATGATTCGGAGGATGATCCGGACGAAGACGGCGGAAATGAGCATTTTGGTTGGTAAGCGGTATTTCCTTCTCTTCTGCTTCTTCTTCGAATGTTAAGTTCTTGTGATGTTGTGCTTACTCAAGTTTAGGCTATTGGTGAACGTCTTATTATATACCTGATCTCCTCCAGTCATGTTTGTTACGAACAGCTTCTCATCGAAGGCCAGGGCGGACTTCGGAGTCAGGTGTGAAAAGCTAACAGTGGAGTTATGAGCTAGTCAATGTTGTTCACCGGGATGCTACATCCGTGGTCTAATAGACTGGATCATTTCACGTGTATAACCACGTTTAGCTTGTGAACTAATTAGTGAATTCACATTAAAATGGGTCCTTGTGAAAGATAAGTGTTCCCCACTATTTCCTCATTTTCCCGCAATTCTTTGACTTAAGCTTGTCGTCTTCTGGCATTGATCTTCTTCGCGGATAAATGAAACGATTCAAGTCGTCTAGCTCCTTTGTACACATCCCATGGGATTCGTGGGTAGGCCATATGTCTCATGCAATGGTTCAACAACTGCTTCGTACTCAACGTGCCTTTGCGAACAAACTTCCTGTGGCCAGGTACTGTATCCTTAACCTGGTTTTCGGGGAGGGGGCGACTCCAGGCAGAAAACTGGTAGCCGTTTCCTGAAAACAGTTCTGGCACCAAACGCCCAGGCTAGCGCTCACGTTTTTGTCTTAGCGTCTAATATTAACCTCGGCGCTTGCGAAGAGCTCAAGTCAGCCCCGCAAATAAGTTCCCCTTCTTTTTATTTAGTTTTTGCTTTGTCTTCCTTAGCAGTAGAGAGTCTGCTCTTTCGTCGCTCTTCCGGAGGTGTCTATCCATACGCGATTACGTCTCAAAGATAAAACAAGGCTGGACCTGTGTACCAGTTCCTTTCAAGCTTAAGTCTGCGTCTTGCCATTGGGTTATCATCTGCACTGTTTTGAATATTAAATAGCATTTGACTAGAATATCTCGGGTTATTGGTGCCGCAAGTGAAACAATGCTCTCAGAAGATGTTTGAGGCTGAAATGTGAGTTACGCGCGAGGCATACCACGTCGATGAATCGCTCGGCCATCACTCCACGCATCACCAGAATCAACCATGGCGTGGTGGGGGTAGCCAGGCGGTCCACAATGGCAGAAAAAGCGTGATACCACGAAACAGTACCTCGGTGCTGATGACAGGATACCGTTAACACGATGCTGTTAACAGAATGCTGATCTTACTCGGAATAATGTCTAGGCTTAGAAAATAATTGTGTCCAAGTAAGCTGTGCTTCCAGGTACCGGGCATGGAGTTTCGTGTTCTTAAAGGCTCAACGGCCAGCAGCGTACATCGTCTTCGCTGAGACCCCTCAAACCCTCTTCTTTGCGTCCCCCCCCTTCTATGACCAGAACATGTATGAAGCCAGCAAGAAAAGCCCACTTGACTCTTTCTCCGCCTCATGTAACGACACGCAGCCAGAGGCGGCGCCTCTTAGCCCCCAAGGTCTTGTTTCTAGATTTTGGTCCGATTACCATTCCAAAGCCCCAGGCAAGGTTATTTCTGTGTTATCTCCTAGTCTTTACGAATCATCTGTAGAACTGGAGCCAATTCCTCGATCGCACGAAGCTTTGAGTTACGAAGGAGCCGCTCAGAAATGCCGATCTGATGTACAATTCATCGTCAAAGAGTGCGAGCGAACCAACAACAAATTCAGTGACTTAGACTTCGATATTAATAAAGACTTCTCCGCGCATGATGACAACTGTCTTTTGGGTATTATTAGAGCCTGCGATGACGACGAGGAACATTGTACAAAACCTGGCTCGGTTCACCGCATACCTTGGATTTTCGAGAAACCACATTTTGTCGCCAATGACTTCGTCTCGGATCTTCGACAAGGATCCAGTAGAAACTGCTGGTGGCTTGCAGCATTGACGACAGTCAGTTTCCGAAAGGAGCTGGTAAAAAAGCTTTGCATCGCTCGTAATGAAGAGTGCGGTGTCTACGGTTTCGTTTTCTACCGAGATGGGGGATGGATTTCAACCGTGGTGGACGACAATCTATATCTCACCCAGGAAGATTTCAACCAAGACGTGTATGATGGTACAGGTAGGAGGGCTGGACTTTATCGAAAGCAGAAGCAGACAGGCTCCGATGCTCTCTTCTTTTCGAGGTGCGGAGACGCCAACGAAACCTGGCTACCACTGCTTGAGAAGGCCGTAAGCATTATAGCTATTCTCACTGGCATATCGCTGACAGTTTTTAGTTCGCTAAGGCTCATGGGGATTATGCAGCACTAGACTACGGATGGGCTGGTACAGCACTGGAGGATCTTACTGGTGGCGTCACTACCGTGTTTAGAGGTGATAGCGTCCTTCGCAAGGAACGACTTTGGCGTGAGCTGCTTGGCTCGGGAGACGGGGAGTTTCTTTTCAGTCTTTCCACAGGTAGTCAAGGTGCTAAGTACAGAAACGGTCTCATCTTGAGGCATGACTATTCTGTTCTCGAAGCTGCCCAGATCGAGGACGGACGTGGAAATATAGTCTCATTGGTGAAGATCCGGTAAGTGCTATTCCTAGCTTGATATTTCCACTGTTGACCTGGTAGTAATCCTTGGGGCGAAAGGTGTCCTAGCGGCCATGGAGAGTGGAGCGGTGCGTGGTCCAATGGCTCCCCACAGTGGACTCCTTTCATGATGGAAAAGCTCCGACATAAATTCAAAGATGACGGTACTTTTTGGATGTCATTCGACGATGTGCTAGAAAACTTCCGTTGGATTTATAGGACTCGTCTCTTCGATAAGAGTTGGATCACAACCCAGCGATGGATGTGTGTTGATGTGCCATGGCTGGGTGGGCACTTGAAGAAGAAATTTGTCGTTGAAATTCAGCACAGAGGCATGGTGGTTTTTGTTCTCTCACAAGTATGTACTCTCCGGCTTCCAACAGCCTCCTATCCATACTGACGTCGGCGTAGTTGGATGACCGCTATTTCCAAGATTTCAAAGGGCAATATGAGTTCATACTTCACTTCACCCTGAGATCGCTAGGAAGCAGCACATATATCTGCCAAGCGCAGTCAGTCCATCGATTGGATAGACGATCGGTCAATTGCGAGGTCATGCTCGAGGCTGGGATATACGAAGTCGTACCCAAGATTGTAGCTGAGCGAGATGGACACTGTATGCCTGTGGAGAAAGTGGTGCGTATGGCTGCACGTACCAATCCTGCAAAACTCAGACAAGTTGGAAAGCAATACGACTTTGCTCATGCCAAGGTGGGGGCTACAGAAGACCAGAGACTGTCTGAAGGATGGGAAACCCCAACAGATAGGATGTCTGCGCTTCCAGAGATTAGCGTCAGATCGGTGATAGGTGCTTCTGAGTCAAGCCCTGAATTCGAAACTGATACTGAGTCTGAGGCCGATTCAGATTCCGAGTCCGAGTGTGAAACGAGGTCTTCTAAGGGGCGACCGTGGAATGCGGTTTGCGTCATTGGTCTGCGCGTCTTAGCACAGCATGCTGGCACTAGTATTTCTACTAGTGGCGAGCAGCATTGATGAATAAGACTGAGGTACGATATGGAGACATTGCCGACATATGGGAAGCTATTCATTTGTACCAGAGCTATGGAAGCAACTAGAAAGACCTCAATATCCACAAAGCATTATTGTACGGCCCTGCTTTCACTCCTCCCTAGTTTTGCCTGGTTCGTAACCCTAGATCAAACACCCATTGATTCGTACAAGTTCCGGGTTTCTGGATTTCCCGGTCAATCAGCAGATAAACACAGGCCGATTGATAATCCTATAGCAGGTACCAGCGAGTCTCCTCTGAAGGGAGTTGCGGCCGTTAGGAGAGTAACCAGAGGGCAAGCAGTAATCGAACATCGCGACTAGTTATGTGGCGTCCGCGCAGAGCTAGCCTGATCAGCTCTGATCCAAGACCATCAGCAGGTTTGCCGTCGTCGGCATACACTCTCGGTAGCAACTATCGCCCGCGTGTCCTTGGCATTTCAATGATCGAAAGTCTGACGTACGCAGACACCTGCTACCCTGAACTCGGATAATCTGAATAGTAGTAGTAGTAGTAGTAG
>VYWZ01001944.1:0-28314 GCA_008711595.1 Fusarium xyrophilum
TCTTTGGGTGGGGGACGTTATTCCTTCTACCGCCATCGGCTACCGTCCGTTCCAGTAGGTGCATAAGCTGAAAGGGCCTGCTTGGAGCAGTGCCTACACCCTGGTCCAGTCCTAGGTCGATCCCAGGTCAAAAACTCCTCGAGGTCAGCCCTTAGCAACAGCATATCCACCTATTTACCGCTCTGAAAATTTCCACACTTGAAGTGGATGAACCATTTTCACCGGTCAGCCTAGCCCCTCATCATTTAGCGGCAGAATCAGGCTTCAGAGGATTGAGGCTGAGTAGAGCGATATGGAGTGACCCTGGTCGAGAGTGTTGTCCTTACAGAACGGTGTCAGCTCGGAAGCATAACCCTGACCGTAGCCAACGCAAGCAGAGCATGCTGCACCGCAGTAAGATGGTGTCCATATTCGCATGGGCAGCCACCGAAGAGCATGGGTGTAGCTCAATGCCTGCTTAGACCTCTAACCGACGAATCTGCTGTCTGGGCACGAGGAACAGCTGATCCCTCGGCCCTATCCTTTTCCCATCCCCTCCGATCTCAACTGGTCTCAGTGGCGAACGTTTGCTCTACAGAGAATACTGTACACTTGCCTTCCATCTTGGTATTCTGTCTTACAGACCGTTTTGGATCCTCTCTAAACCGTTTGCTTTTTCATCTCACAATCATTGTGTCTTGGCGTCTAATTCCTTGATACTTGCCCACTCATTCTACTTGCATATTGCACAAACCCTCCAAGCATCGAGCTGTTCGGGCACTTTAGCGATCTTTGATTCTAGACCGAGGCTTTTTCTTTGTTCAATAGGGATTGCTTACCTTCCCAAACTAGCCTTGTTACCTGTGTACACTTTGCCTCCCAGCGGATATTTCGGTCTCTTTGCCGGCCATGGGGAGCGTCTTTAGGACAGAATAAGCAATGGTCCACTAGCATCTTCTTGCAGTTAATTTCTTTCAAACGCCTGCTCTGTGCGACGCCCTCTGGATAATTCATGATTGCAGTCATGATGTCTAGAATCGCTGCACCGTGGGCATTCCTGGCCGCGGCCATAGGTCCAGCGGTCGCACAGTTTGATGCCTGGCAAGATGGCCAAATCAGCACTGAAATATGTATTTGGAAGCAGCCAAGAGGTGAGAATATCGTCTGTTGATCTCGTCAAAGCTGTGTCTAATGTCTAATTAGCAATAATGATTCGGGATATGGTGTATCTAGATGGCGGTGATATCAAATGGACTGCACACATGAATGATGGCTTAACGATTACAGGACTTGACACAGGTTGGTCATTTCGCTCTATTAATATTGGGAAAACTAACAATTAAAGGTAACTATGAGGGCATCATCCTCAACTTCAATCTTAGCACTCCATTTAACACAACGACAAATGTGACGCAGATTCTTCTTGACAAACCAGCCATGTCAAAAGCACGAGGCGGCTCAGGAAACAGTAACGGTGCTGCGCCTAACTTTATCGACGGCGCTCTTCTTGGGAATGATGCTGAATTCTTCCTTTACGGTGGCGATCTGTTACGGAATGACGACTTATATCAAGCACCTGACAAGGATGAAGTCTTGGGCTACCAGGCATACCAGTACGGACCAGACAAGCCGACATGGAAGCCAGGTTTTGTTGATGACAAGCTGGACAAAGACGTCACTCGATACGTCGCGTACGGAGGGGCTGCAAATGTACCATCTGAAAACCTTGCGTTCTATTTCTCTGGCCTGAGATCACCGACATACGGAGCTTTCTTCACGAACGATGCCAAGAACAAGGCCACGAATGTTTCCGACACACTGATTACCTTGAACATGGAGGAGCAGCTCTACGAAACTTGGACGAACACGACGTTGAAAGGGCCCGAGGGACGTGCCAATGCAGAGGTTGTTTGGGTGCCTGTGGGCAAGAAAGGTATTCTTGTTGTCCTGGGAGGTGCTGTCTATCCTGAATGGGCAGGACGAAGTGGCAAATCCGCAAATGAGGCAGAGAGTGTAAGTCATATCCAAACTTGCATCGATATGGAAATGATATTGACACTGCACCATGGCAGGAAAAGCAGAGCCCTGAGTTTATGCAGACAATCGACGTCTACGACATAGACAGCAAGGAATGGTACAAGCAGGAAACCAAGGACGGTCCAGGCGCACGAACTCGAGGATGTGCCGTTGTCGCTACGGCTTCGGATCGTTCAAGCTTCAACATCTTCTACTATGGCGGGTACGATGGCATTCATCCAGTGGACGCTTACAGTGATGAAATCTTGGTACTCTCGTTGCCATCATTCACGTGGATCAAGATCAACGAAGGAAAGTCACTTCATGCTCGCGCCGGACATAGGTGCTTCATGCCATACCCTGACCAAATGCTTGTCTTTGGTGGTTACACGTCTCAAGCTGGAAGCTCGATTACTTGTCTTGACCAGGGCCCAATTGTGAACTTTAACGTCACCAGTGGACAGTGGTTGGATGGATATGACCCTGACGAGTACAGTGACTACGGCGTTCACGAAAAGATTCATTCTGAAATCGGAGGTAATGCCAAAGGTGGTGCAACAGCAACTGCCCCTGCAGATGGCTGGTCGACGTCTGCCCTTGGAGACGTTTTTGGCACTAAATACGACACCAAGAAGATCAAGGAATACTGGCCCTACAGCAAGGCAGTCTCAACGGGCAGACCTCGACTCGACAGCGGCGGCAACAATGACGACGACAACAAGAGCGGTGGCTCTGGTCTTCCAAACTGGGTTGCGCCAGTCCTCGGAGTCGTTCTTGGACTGATGTTTGTGACCGGCATCCTTGTTGTATTCTGCCTCTGGCGTCGTCGCAAGATCTTCAAGAACAGATCGAGCGATGACGGTACTGAAGATCCAGGCTCGCGTATCCGTTCATGGATCAGGGGCCAGCACAACGAGAAGGCCCCTACAGTCACAACAGACGAGACCCCGACAAGTCCTGGAACCGAAGTTGCCTCAACTGCGAGATTCGTTGGTTTATCACCGTCACCGTCTGATACTCCTGCCTATCCAGTCTCTCCCGCTGAGGTGGCTGATACTCAAATCCATGAGATGCCTGGTAAGTTGCGATTACTTCCCCAAGTGGTGATGAAAGTTACTGACAGTTTTAGACACCTCACGACCTCCTGAGCTCCGTGACACGGGTCTCTCGCCCATCGCTATCATCCAAAAGTACTCGCACTTTGCCAAAGACGGCAAGCCTCGCTCCATGTCAAATCCTTCTAGCAACTCTTACTCTATAGGAGGGGAACATGCAAGCACCGTTTCGAGATCGACAGGACCTCAAGTATCGCAGCCTGACTCTCCCACAGTAGGCCATGATCGCATGACATCAGATGTATCCGGGGTGACTGAAAGCGACGGGAAACCCACTCGCGTAACATCTGACGTTTCTGGCGTCTCTGAGGGTAATGCTTTGGCACTCCGACATACGGCCGTTTCCATAAGTCCAAGGAGCGACAATGCAAGCTTGCCTTCGCCGCCACTTTCCTCTCCTCTCGCGGACCCAACACCCAATTCACCCATGGGTGAAGGACCAGTATCCCCTGCACCAGTGTCTCCTCCCAGTGCCAGCGAGGCTCCTGGTCGAGACTATATCACGGCCAAGGCATCAGCAAGCCCCATCCGGAAGAGCATGTTTAAGGAAAGTGATGAGGATATGGGTCATTCTAAATAGATGTTTTAATCTGAGACAAAATCGGAGGATGGCGTCTGAAATGTGGTTTATGATGGAACGCATGGGCATACATATCAATATCGGGAGGCAGGACATTCTTTCACAGGCTCAGCATCCTAGGAGTACAATACCTTGGTTTAGGTTCATGGCGGACTACACTCGTTTTGTTGCAAAACATTCAATGTCTATATACGTTACTTTTGAGTACCTATATTCATAATATCCAATCCATATAAAAGAGCTCTTTGATCTCTGCTCTTTGTTTAACCTTGCCCTGTGGTGCGTTTCAAAAACCGAGGAATTTATATTCTTTTCCATGCATACACAACACCCGTCCATTTTAGCTTTGAAGAATTCCGTTTAAACCTCAACGAGCTGGTCATCTTCGTCCTCGACCTCCTCCACTCGTTCATTGGTAGCCTCGGGCTTGTCCTCAATAGCCTTAACATCGTTCTCTGTCTCGCCCTCGTCTTCCTCGTCTCGTGCCAATACCTGCACCAGGCGCTCACAAGCTTCTTGAACACCTTCATCGTTGACTCGTGAATGTGTCTCACGAATAACAGGATAGACCTTAACACGACGCATAAGGTTTCGTCCTTCTCGCGTTGTTGTCAATAATGTGAGTGTCTCAACATGTGTCTGCACATTCTGGTTGTCTGAGTCTCGCTTCTTATCAGGAGGTAGTAGTTGGAGATCAGGCAGCATATCCATTGTCTCATCAACGTCGTACTCCTCGTTACCCATGATAGGGAGCAGGATATAAGGTAAGATATCGATCTCATCTTCAGATAAGAATGAAGCGTGAGATGAAACCTCAAAAGCGACGTTCTTGATAGTACTGGCGACACCTTTTCGTCGAACGTCGGATTTGTGCTCAGTGAAAACCTTGAGCTTGGTGATGGGAATGACCTTGTCATAAGATTGCTCTTCAAGAAAGTGCTTTCGAATATCAGCGTGCTTGGAGAGATCAGCGAAGACGTAGGCTAGATAGTCAAAGTCTGCGTGCTTGTTGTATGTGCCGTCTTGTCCCTTGACAAACAGATCTAGTAGTTGGTTGAGCACAACCTGGTCTGAGCCGAGTTCCTTGGGAGATTCTTGCTTTCGCTTGAGGAAATCTTTCAAGCCATCCCACTTGGATAGGTTAGCCACAAGCATAGCTAACAAATTGGCATTAGGCTCTTCGGGGTTCTAGGTGCCGTGTTAGCGACTGATAATAAGTCTCTTCAGCCTTTAGACATACCACTATGAGATCGAACACAACGCCGAGGAACTTCTCGTCTTTTGCAAGGAATTCGAGAACCTCTTGGTCACTCGATAAGTTGACCAGCATTGTGATGGCATGTTCGGCAATCTTCTGAGATATCATTAGTCTCAGGAAGACCCTTTTCATCCTTACATGCCCAACTTACAGGATGGTCTCGGACCAGGAAACTGAGATGCTTGACTGGTTGTAGCTTCTCGGCCTTGAAGATACTGGGTTCTGACAATGAGTAGGGGACGAGGTTCTCCGCAGCAAGCAGACGAATCTGAGCGTTGGGGTTGGCGATGAAGCCGACAAGCTATAGTCGATAAGTTGGCCGATGACTCTTCCGGAGGTATATAGGGTAACTTGCCTCTTCCAGTTCAGTTGGCATCTTTGTCTCTGTCTTATTAACTATGTGTTGTTGAAGTGAATTTTTAGAGTTGGTGATGATTTTGGAGGGGCATGAGAGTAGTGGGGGTAGAGGCCTGAAGTCATCGCTGCTTCAGCAGGACTGGGCGTCATTTTTAGTGGTCAACAAGTGAATTTTCAGTTGGACCCACACGCTGAAGAAGTTTCCAAGGGTCCCGTCTCTTTTTGTGTTATCATGGTGGCGGGGGCAGAATCAGCCTGGCTTATCATATTTTTCAAGAATAAGATAAGGGAGGCTGTTGGAATTCGGCGAGGCATTAGTAATGCCATGTCTCATATATTCCCGGTGGCATTATCGCATAGGTAATTAGGAAATACGTGATTTCTTTTTATACTATTTTATAGTGAATAATTAGAGGACTTACGGAAGACGAAAAAGACAATAGGCGCAATATCACATGGAGGTTCGGTTATAGGTTTCCATAAACAAGAAATAGCACTTGTAGATCGATACATGAATAGTGATTTCTGCCTTCTCAGGCTCAGTTACCCTGATATAAGTGATCCAATTCATTGACAACTTCTCAACCGAAAGCGGTGAACCACCTTTGTGAGCTGATACAGCGCACTAGGCGAATTCGAGCCAGAGGTGTCCTTATCGATAAGGCAAAATTTTTGAAATTCTACCCAAACTGCGACTCCAAGCCCACATTGTGTGCCATCTCCAAGTCAATACGCCCAAAATGCCTAAAGCTACTACTCCCTCCGCTTCGCGGCAGACACGACGACACAACCCTCTCGAGGATGATATCACAGCCACTGGCATTCTCAAGAATAAGCCCTCAAAGAGGAGACCAAAGGGCGGCGACGATGAGGAGGAAAACTTTGTCGACGACCGCGCTTCCAGAACCATTCTGCGCATAGGTCGTGAGCTGGCAGAGGAGGAAAATGCTGACAAGGCTGTCGCAAAACCTTCCATCGACACTTTTGGCTACGATTCGCGATTTGACGATGAGGCTGAGGAGGAAAACAAGGTCTATGATGACAACGAGGCTTGGGGCGAGGATGAAGAAGCCGTGGAAGAAATCGAGGTTGACCCCAATGATCTTGACATGTACCGAAGGTTCATGCCCGACGAGGAGGATGACTTATTGAAGCACGGCTGGGATCTCAAGCCTACAGGAGAGGAGCAGGGAGAAAGCGTCAACCTTGCAGATCTTATCTTGGAGAAGATTGCCGCTCACGAGGCGGCGCAAGAGAGGCGAGAGAACAACCTGGGACCTCCCGATGAGGAGGACTACGAGCTTCCTCCCAAGGTCATCGAGGTCTACACCAAGTGAGCTCCCAATCGGAACCTGAAATGACGGCATAAACTAACAATCCTAGGGTCGGCCAAATTCTCTCCCGATACAAGTCCGGACCGCTGCCAAAGCCCTTCAAGATCCTCCCCACAATCCCTCACTGGGAAGACATTATTGCTATCACCGAGCCCGACAAGTGGTCTACCAATGCTTGCTACCAGGCGACAAGACTCTTCGTCTCTAGCAAGCCCCATGTTGTTCAGCGATTCCTGGAAATGGTTATCCTCGACCGCGTTCGCGAAGATATCTACGAAACCAAGAAGCTCAACGTCCATCTCTTCAACTCGCTGAAGAAGGCTCTTTACAAGCCTGCTGCTTTCTTCAAGGGCTTTTTGTTCCCCCTCGTTGGCAGTGGAACCTGCACCCTCCGCGAGGCTCATATCATTTCCGCCGTCTTGACTAGAATTTCTATTCCCGTACTTCACTCTGCCGCGGCCCTCAAGGGTCTATGCGATATTGCCGCCCAGGAGGCGTCTCATGGAACCGAGGGTGGAGGTGCCACCAATATCTTCATCAAGGCCCTTCTTGAGAAGAAGTATGCTCTCCCTTTCCAGGTTATCGATGCCCTGGTTTTCCACTTTTTGCGATTCCGCAGTGTCGACCCTGCCTCTGTCCAGGCTGGCGACGCCATGTCGGGCCTGAATGAGGGAGATGCTCGAACAAAGTTGCCCGTTATCTGGCACCAGAGCCTGCTCGCATTTGCTCAGCGATACAAGGGCGATGTCACAGAGGATCAACGTGAGGCCCTTCTGGATCTCCTCCTTACACATGGTCACGCAGCTATCGGACCTGAGGTGAGGAGAGAGTTGTTGGCCGGACGAGGACGTGGCGTGCCGCTGGAGCCCCAGGGCTCAGCATTGGATGGTGATGACACTATGCTCATTGACTAATGGTAATGAGACTGATGTTGTCGAACAACGGCATTTCTAATGAATCAAGACAAATTTGGCGTATGGCGTATTAAAATGGTGTCAAGCTGGTTCGACTTGAGTGGAGATAGAATTGAGTCTGTTGGAGACAACAAGCCCATATCGATACCAATTATATGTGATTCTTTTGTTCTATATCTGTCCCGTCACCTGCGTGCCTTCTACGACAGTGAGAGTCAAGTCCTTGTTACCCAATTGTGATGCCATGAGCCCACCATTCGCAGCATGTGGAAGGAGCAGTGTCAACAACTGCCACGCATCTCTAGAAGGTGTCGGAACTCACTCTCCGAACGAATCCGATACTCCCATCATTCATCCTACCAAGTTTCTTCCTACCTATAGAACAGCTCTGCTCTGCTCACAAGCATCTGACGCTATACATGCTACATTCTCTATTCCAGCCTCCTAGTTTTCTGCTTGAAGTCATTATATAATTCTTTTCCAACATCGTTCCTTTTCATCACCGTATTGTCGCCCCGAGGTTGAGTATATCATCTTGATCGAAGGGCGGCCTCGCCCGAACAGTGTTACTCTAGGTTTAAGATGCCGGCGCAATCTCGTTCAGACCCATCCTTGCCAACAATTCGTCATAATATGAACGAGCCTAAGTGCGATACCACACTACGAAACACCTAGGAGCTATACTGATAGCTCTAGTTACTTCAATGTTCCTCGTGGAACGGCTGCGTCTCCCTCCTTCGCCGCCGCGGCGTTCACGGCATCCAAACCAAAATATGAGAACCTAATGAAACACCATCCGAGCCTTCCTTCAATGCCGGAGAATATGTTCTCGGCTCCTCTACCTTCGAATGTTGCTACGCCTCGACCAACCTATCGACAATCTTTATCATCCTCTAGTTTCGGCGTGGACCCCCCACGGCCTCCGCGTGATGGGTTCGAGTAGGTCTGGTTCCCTCAAGGATACTGGGCAGAACGCCAACTTATGGTACCACGGAAGAGCACTTCTGGGAAAAGCTTCTTCAAGTGGAGGAACCGCTCGACAAAGTCCGCCAGTGAATCAGACGTTCGAGACGTTTCATTCGCATCTCCTTTAACATCCCTTTCAGCGCCACTCACCTTCCAGGGGTTCGAACCAACACAGCCAAGACCACCTTCCAGTCCATTTGTGTCGGAATCGGCGCACGTTCTCTCTTTGCAGCATCCTTCCGTCACGCGCTTCTCAGATCAATTTCCAGATCCCAGTGATATCTCCCCCAGCATGAACAGCACAGACTCGATCTCCCCGATGAACAATTCTGGCATGAACGGACAGACGAGTACACCTCCCTCTTCACCACCGAGTTCCAAAGGCTTTTATGTCAAAGCAAAGAAGAGTCTCGAATCAAAGCTGAAACTAAAGACTCGCAAAGAGGCAAGTTTGATTCGTGGGCAGACAAATGGATCAACACTAATCTTGACGAGGAACCAATGTGTTCAGCTATCCCACAGCATGTCCATCAATGTGCGGCAATGGATGGCACGGGGAATTATTCCAGCATGCTCCAAATCACTAAAACAGGTTCCTGGTTCAAAGACGACGCGGCGAAGCCCAAGCTTCGAAGAAGGCTCTTTGGCAGGGCACCATGGGCTCGCAAGGAATCAGCAGATTCTTTCAGCAGCGTAACCAGCTCTATAAGGGAGATACTCAAAGGTGAGACTCCTCCTCCATCAGCAGCCTCGAGCTATACTTCTTGTATGTTATGCAGAACATATACGGTATCTGGGAAGCCGATGCTGACATCCTAGAAGTACATGTCAACTGTGTTAATGGCCAGTTTCCGGGAGGGGTATGTTCTTGTAAAGCGATCTTGGGTCGCCACATACTAACGGCTTTTCTTTTCCAGGAGGCAAGAAGAATAAAGACACCGCCTCTAGCCGAAGACACTGCGAGCGGTCGGCCACGTTCATTTTTCACTGAGACAGTTCCTCCTACAGAAGACGATGAAATGGGTTCTCCATCGAGAAGGAATTCTCTCCAAACAGTTCGTCGCCAGAGCATTGTTGCTGACACTTACGAGTGGTGGGAAAAGATGCCCAAGAAACCCATTCGCAGGAGTCCTTTTCAAGACCGACCTCCTTTTGAATTTCAGCTACCGGAACATCTTCCCAGCAGCCCAATGTGCCCGACCAACGAAAAACATGTCAGTGGTGGGACTGGCGTCTGTGTCTACCATGGACGCAGGAAGGGTGCATCAAGAATAGCGCCAGTGTGATTCTAACCACCATGGGAAGCAAGCCGGAAGACAGAGCGTTCATGCCTTGGGTATGAAATGGCTGTTGATTTGGAGTACCGTAGACCTCAACCCCTATTCCTTTGATTTTTGTATTCTGCTTTGTTCTTGCAGTAGGATACTGATGAATCGAGGAATAACATCAACAGCCAGATGGGGCACGAAATAATTGATAGAGTTGGCACACTCTTGTTCAGTGCTTTCATATTCAATGTTTGCATTGAAAAGTGGTGTTGAGCGATGATAGTCTACTCTATAGCATTCTTCTGTGTATTCCGACTCCCTTAGTTTATATGATCGCTATTCACCCTGTTTTCGGCCAGCTTCGACTTGCTCGACTCAAAAATGTTCTCAAAACGCCCATCATATACTCCAAGAATTAAGAAGTAATCTAGACGGAAGGCCTAACCTGGGTACTCGGTGCTCCTTTATACGCCGTCTGGCCCTCTGCAGGCATGACATAGTCATAAGTTTGCTGATTGTTCTTCTTTCTGCTCCAGAAGGACTGGCTACCCTTGAAGAACAAGGGCGGCGGGTTACAAGAACAGCGAGCCAGACAATGGTGATAGTAGGAATCATCCAAGCGCCCTGCTAATATTCGGCGGATCGTGTTGCACTATATCTTATCAATGCGACGAGACTTGTGCCGAGGCCGAGGCCGAGGAGAGTGAAGAGGATATGGCGGGTGATGGCCCATTTGCTCCATGGTTTCGTTCGTGAGATGACGGCTAGAGATACCATGAGGATCAGGGAGACACCAGCTGCAATGTAGGTATAGTTAAACTGCGGCATGATTAGAAACCGAAGGAGATACGAGGATATTGCGTGAAGATTGACTTACGATAAGTTGGAAACGAATCCACATCTTTTCATTGAGTTCAGATTCAGAACCAGAATCAGTTTGCTGTATGCCTTTGCTCTTGTTCTCGTCGTCAACTTCCTTCGCAAGGTTGATCTCGAAGGTCTCAAGCAAAGCGTTCTCCATGGCACTCATGAGTCCAACCATAGCGTCGACAAAAGTCTGGTATTCATTCTCATCAGGGTAATCCTTATCCAGATATGTATCAGAGTACTTGACAAACTGTGGCCAGAAGGTGTCGTTGATAGTAGAGACATTCTTCAGGGCAGCGTCGGCTGTGTTCAAGGTCGTGATATACTGAGGTGTGTAGGTCTCGAAGAATTTGGTGACAACTTTCTGTAGCTCGTGGACGATCATCTTGGTTGTTGCCTTGGCCATGAGACTTGTGTTGTTCAAGAGTACTGAGCTCGAGTTCAGGTGCTTGAGAACATCGATGATCTTAGTACAGATGACGAGCTGTGAGAAACCCTGGATGAAAAGGCAGAGGGCGAGATGCAGAGGATAGTGGAGAAGAGTCCAGAGTTGTTGACGAAACTTGGGCAGATAAGGATTCTTCATCCAGTCGAAGTAGATAAGGAAGACGGCGTAGATTGTTGTCGCTGCGGCAGTTACAATGCCAATCGTCGAAGCATCTATCAATGTGTTAGAAGAGGCCTTTGATCAAGGAAATAAAAAAGCGAAGGCTTACTCCATGCGTCAGGGCTTTCGACGATAGTGACAACGCTCTTTGAAATAGTAATGATTCCGTCGCCAACAATAATGACAGTCAACAGACCAATGCGCTTCATCAAATGTGTACCCTGGAAGCTCAGGACTGGAAAGATGTAGGCAATGGCGAAAGTGAGGATTAGCTCTACACCAGCGAGAAGGTACCAAGTCATGAAGACGTTACTATTGTGGTCAGTAAAGCGGAATGTGATGCTGAGATAGATCATGGCAAGGGCAAAGTTCAAGCCAATTTGAAGCATCATTGGCAAGACCTGCTTGTTGTACTTTCGAACGTGCCAGAGGATGCTTCCGTATTCGACAGCCAAGCATAGGCGGGAGACCATGACGATGATGGCTAGAGAGTGTCAGATACGAAATCCAGGAGTAGGATGGGTTGAGAAACATACACATTGTTCTCATGGTCTTCATGTTTTGATGGTGTGGTGTCAACTTGGGTGCAACGACTGCGAATCCGACCATGACTCCGAGATGAACACCTCTAGCCGCACGTTCTATGCTTGTTAGTATTAGCTAACGGGCGTTTCGAAATGGCTTACCGAAGAGACTGTCTGTCACGAATCGAACATCATATAGACTGGTAGTGAGCCACGTGATCCACAGAATGCTTTCCATCTGTCAACCTCTTCATCGCAATCTTGCTCTCCCCATTCCTACCTGAAGTATCCAACATAGGCTTTGAAACGCTCGTGACTGTTGACACCTTGTGTTTCGCGAAAGACAGTGTAGTTGGCGGCGAAGAAGAGATCGTAGAAAAGCTCGAGTAGACTGGCATCTTCGTGCTGTTTCCATATCAGTAAACATTATCTAAGTGACAGATTGTGGTATAGACCTTTTGGAACTGTGGGCAGTCATCCTCGTATCTGTTCCCAAAGAGGCTCAGATCAGGAGCAGTAGGGGTCCTAGTGGGAAGACCATCGATGCTAGAGTCGGAAGATATAAGAGGACTCTTGATGAGAGCGAGCTTTTCAGCTGCTGTAGCGCTCTCGTGATGATCTTCCCGAGCCATTGTTCAGAGAAACAATCTACCTTATTGAAGGTTAGTTAGCATCGTCGTTGCAGGGTATAATAACATCACGTAGACACCACAACTCTTCACAACTAATGATGCCGCCACACATACCTTAAAACAGACTGCTCAGGCCAGGATGACAATCCAGTCTACATTGATTTCCAAGACAGGATGAGAGCCTAGTTATGTAGACTGGACCGATTATTCGGGTCTGAGAGATTGACAGGGATTACAGGCCTTAATGATAACCTCAAACGCTGATCAGTGCCACGAATGCATGGATTCATCCAGCTAAGTACAGTAGCTGCCAAAGGACCTTGGCCGTTGCGAAAACCACATTGAAATGGCTTGATTCTTACGTGAGAGGGCCAATCTTAGCCCCCAACAATATTAAGTGAGTAGCGAGCTGAAGACACATGGATGATGGGACATATGAACGGCTCACTAAAACGACTTGAAGTCTCTGATTCGCCAGGTGATCTGTTTTTAGAGACACCGATAAAGCTTGGCGAGTGTGGTGATCCACAAGGCTGGAGAGCGTTGGAGTCTTCAGCGGAGACTGTTGCTATCAAATGCAACGGCTGAACCAAAGTTCCCAGGATGTTTCGTTTTGTCTTTGCTCTTTTGGGTTATATTTTTCGTGGCACTGACTGGTTGTAAGGCTGGCGATGGATCCTCTGCGGGTTTTTGCTTACCATTCGCATGCAGAGAACTTTTGCGTTCAGCCGCTCTATATACCCTGTATTCTGTGGTCTGATTGACGTGTAATCATGCTTTTGATACCTGAGCTTGGTTTTGCTTTTCTTTAATTAACTATTCTGCGATAGAACGGTCGGGGGAAATAAAGTTCAATGTGCAATTTAAATATCCCACTGTATCATGGCAGAGATAAGAGTTGAGCGTGGTCTGATACTCGAGACGAAGATGCTGGTGCCCTCGCGCTCAGATGCAACCAAGTTGAGTCATTAGCGACTGAAACATATAAATAGACCGAGTCACTGCATGCAATGAACAACCCTGGACTCGGATTACGGAACCAACATCCATTGTCTTTGGATAAAATGCAACCCAGTTAGGAAACTCAAAAACCAACAGCATCTCATAAGGCTGGTGGTGTGGGCCATTGTGCATATTGTCTCGTGACTTGGCTCCATTCAAGCGCTTAATTCTCATCTCGACGCGTCAAACGCGTCTCCCTCTTGACTTGACTTGACTTGACCTGGTAACTTGGCGCAACCTATAATGTCAATGGGCAACAAAAACAAACTTCGAGATGATGCAATGTTAGTTTTCGGTACGGAAACGATTTGACGGTATTTTCTGTCATCCACACAACCACGATGGACTCTCCTAGCCAGGACGCAAGCGCTCGAAAGAGAAATCATTTTCAAGACGATCCTGTCCCTACTCCTCCAACATTAAAGAAGCGAAGATTCGACGGACTCGCACAGGGATCGTCCTCAACCCCGAAAGCTCTCGATGCTATCAACTCAGCATATCCTTCTACTATATCCAGTCAAAACGCCTGGCCACCGGTGAACAATAAGCTTGAAGCGCCCGACTCCAACACACAACCTGCAGCTCAACCATCACAACCGCCACCACCAGCTTCTGCAGTGCCCAAATTTCGACCAGCCATCAAACTATCTGCTTTGAAAGGCACAGTATGGGACACTCAAGATGTGCCCCGTCCTGTACCTCTACCCAAAAAAGTAGGTCCTGGGCGACCCAGAACCACAACAGCCAAGAAACCACCAGGACCCAGGGGCAGACCACGAAAGAAGAAGGTGCAAGAAGGGGATGAAGAAAACCAGCAAGTCACTGAAACGCAAGAATCAGCCGACGAGCTGGCCACAGCAAATGGAAGTCTGTCGGTATCGAAACCTACACCAAAGGGAATTCTGACTCCAGAGAAAGGCAGACCACGAGGAAGACCACCGAAAAGTGTTAGTTTTGGAGCAGGCCAAGATAGAAATGGAGAGGTCTACTTTGAGGACCTGCCGAAGAGCGCCAAGACACCTCGTAAGGTGGCCAACTCTGAGACGGACGAGCTTGTATGCGCAATCTGCATCAAACCACACTCTCAACCTCCGAACCAAATTATTCTATGCGACATGTGTGATTTTGCCGTTCATCAAGAATGCTATGGAGTGCCTGATATCCCTGGAGGCGATTGGCTTTGCAAGTCATGTACTCAAGAGGACATACTTAAGACGCCGAAAAAGACTGCAGGTGTAGAGGTTCCGGCCATCAAGATCGCGGCGGATGTACCTGATATTGCTAATCTGGAACAACATGTACGATCATTACAAAGAGTTCTCCTGGACCGATGTACAGGAAGAAGACGTTTGCAGTTGCCTGGCCAGCTGGAGGCTGAGGAGAAGGTTTACCAACTTGTGGAACAAACGGTTGTTGCTGGTGAAGGAAACTCAATGCTTGTCATTGGAGGGAGAGGCTGCGGAAAGACTACTGTAAGCTTTACTGCTCCCGGGGTGAACCGAAAGCTAATTCTACATCTCAGTTGTTGGAAAAGGTCATCTCGGATGTATCTCAGGAGCATAAGAATGACTTCCACGTCGTGAGGCTCAATGGTTTCGTCCACACAGACGACAAGCTTGCACTGAAAGAAATCTGGCGACAGCTGGGCAAGGAGATGCAGGTCGAGGATGACTTGGTGACCAGAGTGAGTGATCTCAACACCCAACCCTTGGCTAGACTTTACTGACAATGTAGACAAACTATGCCGACACCATGGCGTCGTTACTGGCTCTTCTGTCACATCCGTCTGAAATTATCGGTACAGACGAAGGTGTCACGTCACAGTCGATTGTGTTTGTGATGGACGAATTCGACATGTTTGCATCCCACCCTCGACAAACACTATTGTACAACTTGTTTGATATTGCACAATCACGAAAGGCGCCCATCGCCGTAATTGGCTGTACGACTCGGTTGGATGTTGTTGAGATGTTGGAGAAGCGAGTCAAGAGTCGATTCAGTCATCGTTACGTCTACCTCTCTCTGCCCAGGAATCTTCCAGCCTACTGGCAAGTGTGCAGACAGGGATTGATTGTCGATAGTGATGAGGCTGAAAAGGAGGGTATCAACACCTATCTTGAAGGACATGCCGAGTTCCGGCAGTATTGGAGCCAAAAGATAGAGGTAAGTCAAAGCAACGTATATCTATGACTTCATCAGATACTAACACCCAGCCCAGGGCCTCTACAGAGAACGATCGTTCCAGGACTTGCTTCAGTATCACTATTACACGACCAAGTCGACTTCGGCATTCCTTACCGAATGGATCTTACCTCTATCGGCTCTCTCAGCTAACGATGTCACACTCAAGATACCTTCTGTGCAAGGAGATATTGAATCCTTGACAGCCCCTGATTCCAGACTTCACCTGCTGTCTACGCTGTCCGAACTGGACCTGGGTCTCCTTATTGCTGCAGCGCGATTGGACATAGTCGCACACACGGACACGGTCAACCTGGCGATGGCGTATGATGAGTACAGCTCCTTGATGAGCAAACAGCGAGTGCACTCGGCAGCGGCAGGCATGCTTGCTGTAGGTGGAGGTGTGCGAGTCTGGAGCAGGGGCGTGGCTGGTATAGCATGGGAACGGCTGATCTCCCTTGGATTGCTTGTGCCAGCCGGTATTGGTGGTGCCCGTAACCTAGGACATGGTGGATTGGAGGGCAAGATGTGGAAAGTCGATGTCGCACTGGAGGAGATCCCGGCAACGGTGAAGCTGAACGCTGTACTAGCGAGATGGTGTAGAGAGATTTAGTGGAGGAGGCGAGGCGAGGTTGTTGTTTTACGATATGATGCCCTACTGGCGTGTTAGATACACATCTGTACTCCATCGATAGAGTCAGGA
Source organism: Fusarium xyrophilum (assembly GCA_008711595.1). Classification (NCBI taxonomy): domain Eukaryota; kingdom Fungi; phylum Ascomycota; class Sordariomycetes; order Hypocreales; family Nectriaceae; genus Fusarium; species Fusarium xyrophilum. Next base: position 16,304 of record VYWZ01001944.1, read on the forward strand.
TTAATGATGCCCCTGCATCTACATGTCTTTTGTAGAGACATGTAAAGAATACATCGGCGATACTTTGTTAACATCCTTGGTTTGCTAACGAGGTTTGCGACGGGAACAAGACGGCCTTGTAAGACGATGGTTTGCCCCTTGAAGATCGCGGTGAGTTATTCTGGGACCCGAATTTACGGCACGCGGGAAACACGGCACACTAAGTGAAAAGCTGTGGGAGTGTTTCGGTGCAGTTTGAGGTTTCGAATATAGTAGATAAGGGTTACGAGGTGAGGACCTTTGCAGATCAAAGTCCATCTGTAGATTTCCAGAATATTTCCAGATTTACACCATGTTACACTGGAACTCTGCTTCGGCAATATCATGGATATGGATGTTTGAAGATATCAGGGGGCCTTTTTAGGTCCCCTTGATGGGCATAACATGCTAAAATCTCACGGGGCAGACCAGGGTGCGTTTTAGTGAGACGTGTCAAGTGACAGCGTGAATTTGTAATCGATTTGATGATGTTTTATGTTGATATTTGAAACAAGTGAAGCTATTTTTATTCACTGAAAGTATCTGAATAACTTGATGAATTATTCTTAAGCTGATCACGTCACTGAAGATGGCTGAGAATAGGTCAAGATGAGCTCGAGCTAGTGGCAAGCGGTCTTCGGTCAAGGAATAGAAGGTTCGATACGTCGAGCGGCCGACACCTGCTGAGTTATTTAGATTTTGTGGCTTACCGCCGTGTCTGCCTTCCACAGCTGAACTGAACTGAACTGGGGCTGAAGGATCGCATTTCCAGCAGGAGATGGGCAAGTAACGTAGCAGTGTCGTACTTGCCCATGAGTCCCATAACATGGGTTGGATTGGATGCAATAAATTCTTGCTCAGGTAAGAGTGAATCAACTTTCGTCATCACAAATAAATCTTCAACAACAAAAGAAGAGATCGCCAACGTTTTACCAAGTCAAACCCATAAAATCTTTGGAACCTGGGACCCTTTTTTTCGTTCCGTACATATTCTTTGATCATCATCGCTCCTCAACCTTATTACAATTCTTATTATCATTCATTCATTCATTCATTCATTCATTCATTCATTCATTCATTCATTCATTACTCAGCATTTCACCATCTCACTGCTCTCACCCAGCAGCCGGCACTTTACCTACCTAGTTATACTGCACCAACTAGAAAAATACGTGTAATATTGTGTCGATCACAACCATCACCAAAGCAAAACCATGACTCGGTCAACATTCACAACTATCACACCCTTGCCCTCAGACATATCCAGAGAGCATGTAGTCGACTTTCTCCACGATCATCTCGCCATGATCGACTTGAATCCTCTCATTATAGAACGCCACCAAATCCCTCCTCCGCCACACGCCCCGGAGGATGAGAAGAAGTGTGTATGGTACTCCATGACGGACCGTATCGACTACCTCCCCGGCGGTCTTGTCTCCGGCCAGGTCTCTTACACCGCAGCCTTCTTCGACTCTCCTGATGGCCTGCAGACGCACAGCTACGCTCCTATGGGGCTCGATCTCCGTGGGCGTTGGTCTGTAGGTGGCACGATGCCAGGAGAGCGCCCGCAGCCTGTTGAGCTTGGTCTCGGGGCGCCTACTACGGGTCTTTATCTCCGTGAGGACGTCGACATGCGCTGTAATATGCTCATGGTGGGATTTGTCAAGAAGACTATTAAGAAGTCGCACGGGACACTGGTCGAGAAGCTATCTCAGAAGACCTCCATAAAGATGGCAAGGCACTCTATGCAAAACTTTGGGTCCAGCTTCCCAGGAAGTCTTCAAACGCCAACCCCTACAGGGTCTGAATCCTCAGCAGTACCGCCTATGGGGCCGCTTCTCCCACCTGCCGTGAGCAATGACCAGCGCGGGCTTGCCCCGGACCTATCTTCACCACCTGTCTATGGCTACGGTACACCCTCTTCCTCTTCAAATCTGGGCAACATATCTGTACATCCGCAGAGAAGCGGCGGTCAGGTACCCCCTGGGCAACCTCAGCGGCTAGATTCGAATCAGTCAGGGCTTGGTCATGCAGGAATTGTCTATCGTGGCAACAGCACTCCTGATCATTACACCGAGTTCTCTGGTCAGAACCCCTATGCTAACTCACGGACCCCATACGACGAGCGGGAGAACTTTGCGGAACTAGACGATGGTACCCATAGCCATCCTCGCCACTACGAAGAAAAGTCAGGGCCCGCAGAGCTAGCTTGAGCATAATGATAAAATTACGTTGAGTACTATACGTATTCACATTACACCAACGATAAAGATCATCTCCTAGCAATGCAAATGCCATCCAAAGCTCCTCTTCTATCAAAAAAAGTCCAAAAGAACAAAAGAAACCCCCTTCAGTGTGATTTATCCAACCCCGGAAACCCCTTTTAGTGGGGGATGGGGCTCACAAAGAAGAGGTGCAGCTCTAAGCCCCTGAACAGACGGTCTCTCTTCCTCATCCTTCCTTTGATCAAGGCACACCCAGCTTCTAGTGTTTGAGACATGAGTGTGGTGTTTGAAGGGAGAGATGGGAGTAACAAGAGTTACACTCTTCAACGGTCTAAATGCGCGTGCATGATGACCCAAAGAAGTCAAGAAAGGGTTTCATTAATACGTTGGTGATGAGAAGCGAAGCGAAGTTTTCGTTGAGTGCTCGTGAGGAATCATAGCGTTGTGAGCCGTAACGATCTGACAATCTCAGACGGGAGTTGGCAAGCTGACGAGCAGATGCTGTGTGACTGACCGTGATCTGAGACTGAAAATATTCGTGAGAGAGTTTGCTTGTCTTTGCGAGCTTACAGAGCAATGAGGCCGAGCATGGCAGCCAGACCGAGACCGACCTGGACAGCACCGGCGCCGGCGACGACGGGAGTCTCGGGGACATCCGTACCCTTGGCGGGCTTGGTGGACTCAGGAGCCTGGGGGCCGCCGGTGGTCTTGGCGGGGTGCTCGGGCTGGGCAGGGTGGTAGGGCTTGCCAGGGATCCAAGTAGGGCCAGCGGGGTGGGTCTCAGTGACGGTGCAAGGGCAGTCAGTGATGGTCAGAGTGCAAGGCTCAGTGACGACGTAGTCCTTGCCTCCGAGGTGGAAGCTGGTAGGACCAGCGCAGACAGTGGTGTAGACATCGTACACACTGGTGATGGTGACGGTGCCGTTCTTGACGCCAGTAGGCTGAGGAGCAGGAGAGACAATGGCGCCCTGAACGGCGGAGAAGCCAGCAAGGGCAACGAGAGCGGCGGTGTTGGATGAGTACATCTTGAATGACTTGTTTGGTTGTTCTGGGACTTGAAAGAGTGAGTGGTTCCAATTAGAAAAGCGAATGCAAAGTTTTGTTGGAGTGAAAGACAGTGGTCAAGCGAGTGACTTGGGCGAGGTTTGTTAACGAGTGTGGGTTGCAAAGAACGAGAAAAGAGGCCGAGTTCTGAAGAGGAAGAAGAGAGTGTTGATGTGGTTGATGAGGCTGCCTTATATCTGTAAGTGAAGCCTCAGAGTCAGACACTGGCCAAGAATAAATCGATATGTTTATCTCAGCTGCCCCCCCCTGTGCCTGGACCTGACCCTCTCAGCTTGCGACAGTCTAGCCGCCACATGAAAGAATGGTAAACAGGCACATCGTCATGCGGCTTCATTCCAGTGCGCAAGGGAGAGGCACAAGGAGATTAGGGCTCCGTAACTAGGGAGTTGTTAACATTGGTTACATGATGCAGGGAGGGCATTTTGTGTGCTGTGAGTAAGATGAGATGTTCCGAGACGCGCTATTTTGAGAGACTGTTGAGATGGTTTGTTTCTGTGTAATTTACTACCATTCTTTTTATCTGGTTGTGGTTGAGTGTAAGTGGTTTTTGAGTCTTGATAGCGGGTGATATCTTGGCAGCCAATGAATGGTAGACAGCATAGTCCTAGTTAGGCAATATCGTGTAAGTGGTGTTCAAAACAGTCAAAACATTCAAAGATTCAAAGATTCAAAGATTCAAAGATTCAAAGATTCAAAGATTCAAAGATTCAAAGTAAACAAACTGGAGAATAAACAATTCAACCATAATCTTAATTCTATTTCCAACAAATCCACCTGATTTATCCAAAAAGAGCAAAAAGAAACGACGGTGCAAGAATCGGTCGATGAGTTCCCTCCCTCACATGACTCATCTGCCGTTGACCCCCACATACCTCAGACATGACACTAACTTAATAGACATTGTCAAAAAAAAAAATATTAGATTACTCCTTCAGCTTGGGACAATAACAACATGAAGCCTCTCTTTGATGCAATCTATGGCTAATGAGACAAATATGTACTTGGGTCCAGAGTGCGAATTGAGAACAAGCTTTTGTCTCAAGATCATAGCATAAGACAGGAGAAAGGAAAGAGGAAAAAGGAAAAAGGAAAAAGGAGAAAAGGGAAGAAGATCGTAGAGGTCGTTGTGTCTTGTATTTTAATTAAGAATATGCCGTCAACGTCTCTGCTCCTATTATAATTTATATGCATCTTTTTCTCACTAGATCGTGCATGCATGTTGAGATTGATCATTGTTAAGACACGGCACATGCAATCGAATCGCGACATACAGAGTATCGCGTGCTCAAAAGATAATTTGAGCAAGTGAAGCAATACATATCCTTATCAGAAACAAACACAACATTCTTGGCGCATCCGAATTATGGCTACACATTCCTCTCAAGTTCTTTAGCCGGTATCTTCCTATAGAGTGGTCCATTATACAAACTCTCCATTAGCCATACAAATCAATCACGGGCACAAATTCATGATTCGCAAGAGATTCAGATAATGCTTGACTCGATTCATTTCTTCATCTTTATTCCTCTCGACACAATCCATCAGAGAGGCTGCTCGGATTTCTTTCTTTTTTTTTCCTTTATGTACAGTTGTCTTTCAGCGCTGGCCCGCCATGTAATGTTTGGTAAAAATGTACCCGACTCCTTCCAATGCAATGCATTACTTTCGGTTCCTCGACGTGGCCCCGTTCGGAGCATGAATAAATGAGTAGAGACCAAGTGAGAGACACGGAGACGGAGTGAGGTAGAGAAGAAAGAGGACCACCCTCCCCTCCCAGAAGTAGAAAGAAAAAGAAGAGATTAACACAATAACAATAAAGCTAACAAGAACATAGATGCCGTGAGTTTCGGTCGTCGAAAAACGAAAAAAAAAACAAAAAAACAAAAATCATTCTTCGCGCTGTACAAATCAATCAATCGATCGCACACTCAAGTCCATCCTATATCCATAGTCATGATTCGGAATCTCGGTCTTCGAAACCCAATGCAGCGCTTCTCGATTCAGCCAAATAAGTACTCGACATAGGTAGGTCGGCGGTAGTCATCACATTGTTGTGATATCACTTCTACCATATGCCCCCAATACCTCGCTTTGTGATACCAAGACAACCCATCTCCCAACGATATATCGGCGGCCGACCCAGGCGCGATCTAGTTCCCGTACAAGATTTTTTTCATCGAGGGTCCATAATCGATGAGAAAAATAGGGACCGAAACTAGGAACCGGCCGAGTAAGTTCGGATGCCTCCAATCTTAAACAAGAGACCGTTGTCGGAAAGGCAGAGCCGGGCCGGGAGGCGGAGGGAGAGTTTGTCATAGCAAAGCATAGCAAAGCCATGACCCCCATGACGCTAGCTTTGGAACAAGGAAGCCGAAGCGACAAATAAAATACAACCAAAGGCCAAAAAAAATAAGTAATAAAATAGCTCGGGAAACCCAAAAAACACCGATAATGCTTGGAAGGTATGGCTCTAGGTGGTATCGTTCTGATGGTGGCAAACGCTCGGATAGCCAAATCTGTCAAACGTCTCTATGCAAATGACTCGTTCTTTTAAAAATGAGGCAGATGATGGATGTGAGAATGCTTGCTCGTACTCCAGCGCTGTGAGGAAGGCTTCTTTATCTGGTCAGGTCATGGCGGCTCGCTTCTGGATTAGGCTTTCATTTCCCGTCCTTTCAAGCCTAGCACAGCCAGCAGCTAGCCATTAGCCAAGTGCCAGCCCTCTTCCTAGTGCAGTCTGAGGTCAGATCCCTTGGAGATCATCACTTTCGGTTTGATCTGCTCTGGCTTCGCTCAGGTCCTCGACCGACCACGTCAAACTCGTAGTTTCGCAATTGCTGCTCGTACTTGGGGCTCCGGAGGAATTTTGGTACAGAGTCCTATTTTTTTTTTCTCTCGTTAGCATCCATCTGTCATTCTATCGCTCTGATCGGCATGTCCAAGAACGGAATTGGAGGCTGGAGGGGCGGTTTTTAGTCAAAACTTACACTAGCCATCAGCTTGAAAACTGCGTTTTGAGCGTCCTCAAACAATGACGTCACCTCTTGCAGCGTGTCAATCATGGCCACGTCCTGTCCAACGGCCTTGGTCATGCGAGTTGCCAAGTTGTTGCGCAGTTGATGGTCAATGTTGAGTTCGCACGGCGATCCTGGAGCCAGGAAAGCGTTGTAGATACCATATGCCGAGGCCATAATCTCCTTGATTCCGTCCATGGCATTAGTGTTGGGCGACTTTTGAGCCGCTCTTGTGGCAGCCTTGCAGCTACGCACAAACTCGTCGACATCTTGATAGAAGGACAAGTTTTCTTCGCAGTGAGTATCTCGTAGTTGCTCGCGGAAGAGGAGACGGAGCGCGGGGTCGTTGAGAATCTTGTCCAGACGCTGGGTGTTGGAGTCCCTAGTGATGCCGTTTCGCTGGGATGCGGCACCACCTTCGCTCTCCGAAGGTCGGCCCCGAGAGGCAGCACCACTCACAAGATCCTTACCGCGCTGCGACAGTTGGTAAATGGCGTATTTGGTGGGTTGGAACAGGTTGCATCCAGGGTTTTGCGACATATAAGCGCGGTCCTGGGCCACGGGCTCCATTAATTCGTACTCAACGAACAGAGTAGCCACCTCAACAGTCTCCCGCTTGTCCACGATGGTTGAGCAGTCCATGAGCCAGTCAGTGGCAGCCTTGCCAGTGAAGGTGTCACGATATGTCTTCCCGTTCACCTTGCGCTCGGCAGCCATCTTCACTCCGGTGAGGCCATCTCGGTAGTCATGCAGCGACTCCGAATCGGCGGCGTTAACGGTGGTCTTGATGTTGCGGCCCTCGGAGCCAGCAAAGCGGCGGAAGATGACCTCGATTGTTCCTTGGTCGTGGAGAAGCTTATCAGTCTGTGGGTCTCGCTCCAACAGCACTAACTGGGTGGAGGCGAGGTTAGCCAATTCCGACACTTGCTTCTGTTGGATGCCGTTTCTAGCGCAGAATCTATCCAGAACAGTGATACCCTTGGGAGTTAATTGCCAAACAGAGCCCTTCATCGTGTAGACCTGCTGATATTTGCCGTCTGCTGATTCGATAAAGCGAGCCTCCAGAAATCGTTGACAGATAGAGCGGGCCATGTCCTTAGCCATGGAGAAGGTTGTGGTTGTGGTGGTTGTGACGATACGAGAAGGGTCCTTGGGGTCTGGCATACGATTAGATTGAGAGAACTTTAGGGAGCCCAAGTTGTTGATGGCATCCTCCGACAGAAAAGTGTACTCAACCTTGGTCAATCGAACACGGTGGGCTGAGAGCGGCAGCAAACTGACGACAAGAGTTGAGAAGAGATCCTTGAAATCCTATTTGTGCAACAGTCAGTGGGTGATTCTATTTCTAATTTTTTTTCTTCTTCTCTTTTTGGGAAACAGGGTTTCAAGAATACGCAATGGCGGAGAAGCGACGCGTGTGCGCGCACGAGGTAAAACGGCGCCTTAAAGGCACACCAAACAAGGTTGGGTGGGACAACAGGGCGTACCTTTGTGAATGGACGGTCATCGTCCGTCATGCGCAGCAAGCGCGAAGAAGTCTGATGCATCTTGTTTGCTGTGGAGGACTTGATGGGGGGCGGCAGGTTCGGGTCTGTGGACGTATAAGGCTGGGACGGCGGGTTGTTCGCCTGCAGAGTCTGGGGAGCGACTTTGCTGTCCAGATATACACCCGAGGAAAGCGATTGGTTCGAAGAACTTCGTAGACGGTGGTACTTGTCCGGGCTGGAGGGTTCCGACGAGGGTGAGGAGCTCGTGAGCAAAGAGAGTCTTGAAAGAGCACCAGAAGACTGTCGAGGTCGAATGGCTGGCTCTGAAATAGCAGCAATGGCGTTTTGTGTGCGGTCAAAAGCTGAAGCAGCCAAGGCAAAGAGGCTTGTCGAAGAACGGTTGTTCAATCTCGAAACTGAGGAAGCCGTATGGCGATGATGGCTCTGCTGTGGATGATAAGGGACGTAGGCCGGCTGGTTTGTATTTGAAGTTGAGGTTGAGGCAGAAGAATTGCCGGAGGTAGCGGAGGTGTTGATGTGTGCTTGAGGTAGAGGTGTAGGAAGAGGCGAACGGTCCGAAATAGAAGAGCGTGGTGTGTCCGTGGTTGTATCCTGGTCCTGGTCCTGGTCGTGGTCTAGTGCGAGTGGTGTATCAGAAGGAGAGGCAGAGTGAACCGTGGGCCTTTGGTGTTGCGACAGAGTGGCCATCTAACGGGAACGAGAAAGGTCAGAAGGAGAGGAGTTTTGCGGTGACGGCAGTGGGAGAGGTTCAAATAAGAAGGAGGATGGATGGATGGACGTGGATGGATGTGGATGTGCAAGTGAAAGTGGATGTGGATATGGGATGTGGATTTTTTTGGTCTGGTTTGGTTTGGTTGAAGGAAAATCAGTCCAACTAAAGGTCAAAGCATGCGAGACTAGACCCAGGTGTAAGTGTAAGTAAGCGCAAGCAAGTGGGACACAGACTGTGAAAGAAGAAAAGGATAGATACCCTCCGGACCTAGAATAGGACAGGACAGGACAGGACAGCCTAGAGAGAGAGAGGGAAAGGATAGAATAGGGATTAGGGACTAGGGATTAGGGATTGGCAGCCCCAGAGTAAAGAAAAAGAGAGGGTAAAAAAAGGTGAGAGAGTACGGGCACAGGTACTGGTACTGGTACAGGTACAGAAGCCCGCCCCAAGACCGGCCGACCCCTACTAAGACTGAACTGAACTGAATTGAGGGGGAGGGTGGGGTGTCAAAAGGGATTCCCTCTAGTGAATGCACAGGCGTGGCCCTAACTGTGAAAGGTCCCCTCCTGGTGGGTCCCACCCGACCTCCGTTCTCTCGTAGGCCTTGGCTTTTCCCTCTCCACAACTAAACTAAACAAGCAGTAGCAGAAGCAGTAGCCAGGGTCAAGGTCAGGGTCAGGGCAATCACTGGTGACTACAGAGTAGGCGGGCAGGTAAAGAAGCTAGCTACCAGGGCAAGGGCAGAAAATCTCCAGCAGCTAAAAAAGAATCAAAGAGCGAGCAAGCGAGCGGAGACGGAGAGAACGACTGCCAAACGAGAGAAGAAAAAAAGAAGAAAAATGCAGACAAGGGTCTATTCCATGTGGGCTTGCTTGCCGCTTGCCGCTTGCCTGCTTTCATCCATCTTCAACACCTGTGTCTCTCATGCTAGGCTGCAGCAGCCTGTCTCGGAACGCCGGGGCCTGAATTGCTTGTCTCTCTCTCTCAATCCAGTGATAACATGTCTCCCGACAAGAGACCCCATGTCCTGGAGCTCCAGCGCATCTTCACGCTGGAGTTGATGTATCGACATGTCGCCAGCCTGACCGGTCATCTCATTCTATGTAAGGTAGGCAGGTCAGTAGGGCCATATGTATGCATGTTCACCACGCCGTGTCTGCCGCAGCGTAGCGTCCCGTAGCACAAGACATCTACAGCTCCTTTTGCAGAATTGGCGAACCAATTCCCTTGAGTCGTAAAAAGAGGCTTTTGGTAACCTCTCGGCCAACAGTAGTCTCTCTCCAGTAGCGCCATTGATGCTCCCGGTACCGTACCTTTGGTACAGCATATTGCCTGTCGGCTCCGACTGAAGGATGGAGGAGAACAGAGGAAAATAGGAACCAGATATCAACAACTAACGTTGTTAGTTGCTGTATGTACTGTACGAATACATATCAACAAGCTGGGGAAGCCCGTCAGCAGCTGTACTGTACTGTAAGCGAACAGGGGCGTTGGCACTAAACAAAAATCCATTGATATCACCAGCAACGAGGTGAAGATTTGTGATCACGATAACATGTCATTCGGATTGACATAGGTTTTCGTCAATCCGGTAAGGATTTGTTCCTCAATTTCTTCTCTTCCAGTGCCATGCCCCATCAACACTGCAGCTTTGCGGAATGCCTGCACCATTCTTTGCTGGTCTGCAAGCGGTCTGCAAAGCAAACTGCAGCACCTCCGCACCTCCGCACCTCCGCACCCTGCTACACCGTATCCTGTATGTACAGTACATTGCTTGACGGATCTGATCGGTTGGCGTGCAACAGGCATCGGAAGCGAGACACAACTGATTGACAGTAAAAGCGGCGGTTTTGAGGCGTTGTATGAAGACTCAAGCCGGGATCAAATCTCCATTCTCGAGACCTTGCTCGAATCATCATATCTGGAATATGTTTTCCACCACTGCAGCGATCCGTACGCATTCCGCCGGCGGCTTGCCCGCCACGAGCGTCTCTTGTGCAACCATGACAGGCGAGTGTCGCCTGGATCGACGCCTCATTGCGAATCACAGCGATTGAGGGCATCCCCTCGCCAGCGCCAGAATCCTTAGTCCATCCAAAAGCGCTTTATCGGCGGCAATGCACTATAGCAGACGCCTGGACAGGAATGCTTACTTGGTAGATTTACGCGAAAAGCCCGTTGCTGTCCGTCCATAGATGAGACAGGTTTGTACCACGTACGAACTACTCCGTACTGTACACAGATTCCCTTCGACGAGAAACCAAGCGCCGGACTGCATGCTGGCATGAACCGGAACGTCAGACCGGAACAGCCACAGGCAATGGCACAGTCGAATGGAGGCAAGCCCCGGTCAAATGTGACCTGTATTTCAGCGAATAATTAGTAAAAAGGGGAAATGTCTGAAAAGGCTGTGCTGTGCTGTGCTGTGCTGTCCCTATCTTTGTTCATCTCATTGTCCATTCCATCTGAGCTGCTGGGTATGTAATAATTTTCTCTCTCACATGGTGAACCAGTGAGTGGCTGCTGAGCCGCGGGCGTGTGCATGTCTGTCTCACCTCCCACAGTCAATCAGTTCTCAGCCGGCCCCTTGATAGCGCGTGGCTCCAGGGATTTCATCCATCATGCTAGGCTGTTTTCGGCTAACTAACTTCCCTGTAGCCATGCTCAGTGCCTCCATCCACCGCATCACGTGGCTGCCATGCGATCAAAGCGCCCAAGTTCCTGTGCATGCAACCATGCTGCGGCTGGGCGTGGCACCAAGAGGTGCTTCCAAATTGCATCTGAGCGTGCATCCGAAGCTATGCCTGACTTACTCTGTATTCACCCCTCATTTGATGGGCATGCTGCAAGCTCTCCAAATCTATTTTATTGCTACGTTGGTCTTTCAGATTAGTGACAGGGTTTTGTGTGGGATGCTGATGCTTGTTCATCTTACCAGGAACCGTCAATCACCTTGAATAGAGGTGACACTGAAACACAGTTTTGAAACGACCTGGAGATGCCCGAATGAATTATTCGTCTTGACGCATGAATTTAGCCGTCCCAGAATCGACACTCCTATTACTTCCTTGATAGCTACCGCGGTTGTTGTATTTGTTGCAGCAGCCATGTCATGCTCAAGCGTGGTAGCTCAATTCCCTGACTCCTACAATCTGTGATTTTGCGCCTCATAAGTCCGGCATTCAGGGTTCTCGCAAATTGTTCAGATTTTGCTTAAAGTGAAAAGACTGGTGGTTGTAAATCGTGGCTAACGAACGCCATAGATCGCTCTGACCTCGTTCTGGCCTCTGTAGTGGGTAATGTGTGTGTCTCCGTCGGAGATTGATTATTGGAGTATCGCTGAACCTCATTAGTCTACCATCATACTTCACGAGAGCTAGAGCCACCTATTGGTGAGCGTGCGTGTTAAGAAGGTTGGTAGAAGGATTACTATTATTAGATTGGAATAATAAAATAATCACTTATACTG
>VYWZ01001952.1:0-13658 GCA_008711595.1 Fusarium xyrophilum
TCTTTATAGCCTCTTATTGCTTAGCTTATAATGCAGACTTGGCGGCGATTAGATTGGCTAGAAGATAATGAAAATAATAGAAATAATGGAAATGATAATAATAATAATAATGATATAAATAGTAAAAAACAGGTTTCCAAAATAGCTAAAAAGGCGGGCTTTTAAGAGGTTAAAGAAGGAAAGATATATATATAATGAGCGGAGGAGAGATAAGGCTTTAAATGAGGTACGCGATAATCGCGATATCCCGTGATTAATCTATTCCTATTTAGGATGCTAACTAAGATAATTTTAAGATATATAGGGTAACCAAAAATAAAAAGCATCAGAAATTGCAAAAACTGCTCTTTCTAACACATCACCACTAAAAATACCTATCCGGATTGAATTAATTCAATTAATTATTGAGGCCATTGGATTGAATTGAATTGAGTTCCTCTTTTGCCGACTTAAGTTGAATTGATTGAGCTTGAATTGCGAAAAATTGAATTGATAGCAGCGCTGCCAGGGGCTCAAGAGGCAGGCTCCTGTGACCCCTTAAATCCTTCAGTGACAGTCCTACCCAAGGGCCACCAAAGGACGCCGGCAAATAAGGCTTTCGAAGTCTACACTATCTTTGAGAAGGATATTGCTCTGCCCATGCGAGATGGCGTTAAACTGTACGCTGATGTCTTTCGGCCCAAGACTGATGAAAAGGTTCCAGCTGTCCTTATCTGGAGTCCACATGGCAAAACTGGAAATGGTAAGTTCTCATGCACCGACGAGGTTCAAAGTTCTGATGGTCTTGATAGGAACTCATGGCCTTGGCATGATTCCTGGTCGATTCGGTGTGGCTGAGGATCAGGTCAGCGGCTATGAGAAATTTGAAGGATTGGACCCCGCTGTCTGGCCAGCCAGAGGATATGCCATTGTGAATGTTGACTTGCGAGGCTCTTGGGACTCTGGAGGAATCATTCCGTCAGTTGACAACACTTCTTAGCATAGTAGCTAATATGATTAGATGGGTTGGCAACCAGGATGGTGAAGACGGATATGATGCCATCGAACACGTTGCCAAGCTGGACTGGTGCACGGGCAAGGTCGCCCTGGGCGGCAATACCTGGCTGGCAATGGTTCAGTGGCAGATAGCTTCTCAGCAGCCTCCTTCGCTTGCGGCTATCGCCCCATGGGAAGCCAATGCAGACTCTTACCGCGACACGCTTGCCCAAGGTGGCGTGCCGTATCCCTACAGTGCCATGTGGAAACTCCTTCAAGATCTCACGGTTGGCCGAAATACTGCCGAGGCCCCCATCTCGATGTTGGAGAAGTATCCCTTCTTCAATGATTACTGGGAGGACAAGAACGTCAAGCTGGAGAAGATCCAGGTTCCAGCTTACGTTCTAGCCAGCTTCTCCACGGCGCTTCATACTACTTAGTACTGGCTCTATTCGTGGTTATCTTGATATCTCTTCCAAGGATAAATAGTCCGTTTCAACTTTGGCCTTCAGAGCCTATTACTGATGGTTGTAGAGGCTCCGTATCCATGCTAAGCAGGAGTGGTCCGACTTGTATCGTCCCGACAGCGTTGACGATCTGAACACGTTCTACGACTATTTCGTCAAAAGCATCCAGAACGATTGGCCAAGCACTGAGAAAGTCCGAGCTTCTCTCGTTGGCTTCAACCTAGTTAGTTGCTTTCTGCCTTGAACCAAAGCCGGGCTTCATCTCTGACATACATCAGCCCAACATCAGCAATGTCCCTCTTGAATCATACCCGATCCCTAACACACAGCACACAAAGCTTTACCTTGATCCAGACGAGAAGCTTGGAACAGACCCCGTGAAGCACTCACACACTGTTTCTTATGATGCAGCGTACGTCCCAAAGCATCCCCTCGAAGGTGGTGAGGAGGCGCTCTTCAGGTACAGGTTCACCAAGAAGACGTGGCTCGCTGGTTATTCGTGGCTCAACATCAGCATCTCCAGCGATAGTGATAATGAGATTGATGTGTTTGCTCAACTTGACAAGCAGGATGCTTCAGGAACTCAGTTGGTCAATATGAACGCTCCGTTGAAGGACCTGATTCCTCCTGTCGAGAAGCACACAGACGCTGCGGACACCTGTTTCCTCAAGTACCTAGGACCTACTGGCTCTCTTCGAGGTAGCCATGCTGTGACAAAGGTGACTTCTGAGCCTGGAAGGTTTACGGGTGACTGGCCTGAGTACACAAACACCAGTCGAATGGCTACATCCCACGACTCAAATGGATCTCGTCAAAATTCTTCCTTCTCTAGGACAAGGGTAACAAACGCAGCTGGCTTACTAACGGCACAAGCGCATTATTACATGCTATCAGAGCGTATCTAGCATATAACAGTACCGGTAAATTCCAATCAGCCTTTTATCTTCAAAGCAGAAGCCATAGAAGATTTAGTAAAGCCCTTCACTACCCGTTCGGCAATTAACATACTCATCAATCCCAAGAACTTAGCTCTCAAGCTTTACCTAGAAAAGGATGGTTGTATTGTTCTAAGAGACAAAATCGATTAATACTACAACCTGCTCGAGAAGATGCTCGATTACCAGACAGATATCACTAGATATGAAACCGGAAGGCTAGACAAAATGCCTCGAAAGGACCTTAAGGGCTGGAATTTCGAGAATCTTAGCGCAAACCGTGATCCGTTAAATCCGCACCTAGCCACTCTTGAGCCTGCTGGCAAGGGATGGGTTGACTTGACGAGGGATCTCCAGGCCGTAACTATGGTAGGAAGTGGCTTTGGGAAACTTATTCGACCAGCTGGACGAACCCTTTGTGGCTACTGGTCCCAACTACCGAGGCACCGATACCTGCTTGCATTCTCTTTCTATTTCGGATATTGAGGATGTGATTAGAGACCATCGCAGTTCTGAATCGTACAATGCTCGGCTGAGTGATGATCTGATATGGCATAACGCGGTTGACATCTTGGGGGAGTGCCAGTGTGGCTCCGATGCAGGATATCATGGAGAACCAGTCCATGTAGTCTTCCCAGAAGCGCTATCTCACAAATTGTGTCCCAGAAAGAGCCCCATCGAACTCAGCGGTGCGGTTGTTTTTGGACACAACTCGGGTTTTTGTTGGACCTGGGGAGATTTTGGTCCCCCTATGCAAGAGTTGGAAGAGAGTCATCAATCTAACAAGGTAGATAAGGACAGTGGAGCTAGTGAGAGTTTGATGACATCCTCATATGAGGATCATGAATCAATATCAAGCTGGAGTACACCACGTTCACCGTCGTCACTATGGAAGTCAAATACTGCGCCACTGAGCGTAGGAAATACCTGTTCTCGAAACGAATACACTGTTGGAATCCTTTGTGCGTTATCACCCAAGGAAGGCAATATGAGCCCTTTTCGACCAAAGACATCAAAGTCTGGCCAGAGTACTCGGTGACAATAGCCAGTATGCACTTGGGGAAATGAGTCAACACTTGGTGGTGGCAACATCCCTTCCATCTGGAGAATACGGAACAAACGCAGCCGCGTCAGCTGGGTCTGATATGATGCGCAGCTTCTCGTCTATACAGTTCTGCCTACTTGTTGGCATTGCCGATGGGGCACCCCCGGAGGATAATGACATCAGACTTGGCGACGTGGTGGTAAGTTTACCTACCAAGACTTTCATGGTATCATTCAGTACGATCTCGGTAAGGAGAATGAGGGGAGTGAGTTTGAGGTGACGAGGGGTATTGCAACGACCGCCTCAAATCTTGACCAATACTATCAGCAAGCTACGCTCTGATCCAGATATCGGAATCGATGTTCTAAACCCACATCTTACTAAAGTCCTCGACTCACTCCCTACCTGTAGCAACCCAGGTCCAGAGCTCGATGTGCTTTCCCGCGCCGCTTGTACTCGCAGAACTTGCAAGCCAGACTATACCCATCTTGAGCAACGCCTCCCACGATTAACGTCAGGTCCTGTGGTTCACTATGGACTTGTAGCCTCTTGTAATCGCGTAGTCAAAGACGCGACTTTACGCGATCGGCTATCCCGCAAGTACGGAGTGCTATGCTTTGAGATGGAGGCTGCTGGGGTAATGAACACGGCAGATTGTCTTGTGATAAGAGGGATATGTGACTGCAGTGATGCTCAAAAGAAAAGGGTCTGGCAGAGCTACGCTGCGGCTGTAGCTGCAGCATACACTAAGCTTTTGCTCAGTGCGGTAGCGGTCAATAACGACCCTAGCAGTGAAAATGCGAGAACGGATGGTGAGCCTGTGCTCAAGAGGCGGAGGATAAATACCGGTAATGAAGGACGTGAACAGATAGCATGAAACAGATGTTGAGTCGTGATTAACATCTGCCGGCCTCGAGATTCACTGAAGTTTGAAGGTCCCGGCAATACCGATCGGTGCACCTTAGACAGCTGACCTCTGCCATCCTGTATCACTGATTCAGTATTCGTGGGACATTGTATGTGCTTCCAGAAGATTCATTCTCGCAGTATGACACCAAATCAACAGTCTGTTCTTTGAGGAGAGCCACTTAATCACCCACCCAGTTTTACTATAAAAGCCACCATACTCAAGACTTTTCTCCTTTCCAATTTTTCCAAACACAAAACAACTCAATCACAACTCCATAACAACAATTCAACTAAATATACTCAAACTTACTTAACCAACTCATTACTATCAAAATGTCCTACTCACACTATATCTTGTGCCGCTTCGAAGAAAAGTCCGGCGTAACATACGCCCGACCATCTTTCAAGCCTGTTGAGGACAAGTTCGGCGACCGCTTCAAGTCTGCATCCATCAGCGGCTCGACTATGAACATTGAGGTTTATATGAAGAGCAAGTACTACGACTCGACACGAGACGAGGTGTATGATGCCTTGGAGGCCATGCTCATGAATGCTTACTTCGACCCCACTGACAACTTTGTGTTCAAGACAAGCGGAGACAAGTTTGTTGAGCATTGGCACAATGGCAGTGGCCGGATGCAGGAATGCACCAGTTGCAGTAAGAGCCGTTACTGCTCAAACCGCAAGTAGGATGTGAAGGAGTGAGAGGACAGAGTGGATTTGAAAGAGAAGATGGACTATGCTAGGATTACTAGTGTCATAGTGTAGTATAAGAATGAAACCGCGGTTCATCTTCTAAGACTAAAATAATGTGGCATATTTCCAAGTGATGCTAGTATATAACAAATCTTGTGATTTCCTGGTTACAGAGAATATCCCATGACTTGCCTTGGATATAAAACTGAGTTTGCATAAGTGACAGGTGGCTCTAAAAGCGAGGCCAGACAGACATCAAGTTGCACTATCTTCCGGAGTAAATACAGATTGAGAGAGTATACGGGGAAGAGCAGTTGCTGGTGCATCACGTCAGATATAGCAGACTAATTTAAGCAATCGGTGATGCCTCCATCATGATTGTATCAGATGAGTTGGTTTGCAAGCAAAATCACGTACACAATCAACATTCATTTGACCATACAAGACTCAGTCAGTGTGGAAAGCTGGATATATAAATCAGCGCCGAACCTCTGCTGTCTCCCACTGCTCCGTTCACCGCAGCCACGACGACCCAATAAGGCGTTCAACTTCATCAATAGCCTATCTAGAACGACTTCAACACGGAAAGCCAAGGTACTATCATAAACAAATATTTAACATTTCTGTTGATGTAAAGACCCTTCCCCACGGACTGGACATTGCCACTATACTTGTATGCTCGGAAACTATCAGAGTTCTTCAACAACGGTAAATATAGCGATAAATCGACATTAAGGTTCTGGTGGATCTACGACGACACGTTTAGAGTCGACTTCCACAAGCTTGCAGATGCTGATATCAGCGAGCTAAAGAGAGACCTTTGCGATGTCTAAGGTATGGATTTCTTTGAGCGATTCAAACGATCTTGCGTAGAGTTTAGAGAATGGGAGGCGGAATGCCTCAACAACAATGGTGATAATGGTAGCGATCTTGAATTCATGAGGATTCAAGTTGACGTTTGCGAGTCTGAAGAGTCACGGGCTTTAGATTGATGCTAAATCTTGGGTCCTTAGAATTTCGTCACAGAACGTCGCGCATCTCGAATTTCAAAGTGTAAAAGGTGACTGGGCATTCACCCCGCGCCTTTCTCTAATTTGGCTCGGCGTCTGACGTCTGTCGGTTACTCTGATTCTGTCTCCTTAACAGACGGCTACCAACGAGCCATACGATGGCCTAGGAAACCGGGTGGAAACAAGCACACTACTTACTGTAAGGTCTATGGTTTGGTCATTTTTTGTAATTCCATGCAACTTGGCCGATACTATCACCAACAGTTCATTGACAAGGTCAGTCCTGAATTGTTGACTATTGACGGAACAGGCAAACGCCGGGCTTTGTACCTAGTTCCCCCCTTAGGCGGAACCAACAGTTTGTGATGGTTCTATTTAGCTTTACCTACGGCGACTAGAAAGGATATAAGTAACAGAAGGTTTCCTTGTCGCTTGGGGGGGCAGTTATCGCAGACCAGAAGTTCTCAGTACGTTTGGAAGAAGCTCACCGTCATAAACCGACAACAGAACTATCTACAATAGGCAAACGATCTCTGTGAAGCAATGCGTGAATACTACACAGTCACCATCCAGCACCCTAAATGTAGCCATTCAACAACCCAGACGGAGTACTCCATCGAAGTACGATGTGACCATACGAACTTGGGAACTTCAAGCTGCCCCAATCTCACTCCAAGCAAGACCGTCATGGATTCTTATAAATTGAGAGGTCCTTGTCCTCAGTGCTATTTTATAACAAAGTAGGTTTGAGCTAGCACGAGTGTTTGATACGATCTCGGACTGCTAATCGCCCTTTGTTATGATAGCTTGTCAATTTTCGGATACCAGCCAAATGAGTACGAGAAACGCGTTTTGGCATTGTTGGTCGTAGCAGCAGGATATTCAGATAAGATCAGCTCCTATGGGGTCTTACCGTCTCCCAGCCTCTTAATTAGAAATAGCAGCCAACAAAATTAACATTCTCATGTGAATGTTCATAGCAGTGTTGATGATCTTGAATACCATAATCTTCATGTCTATTATAAACACTGTTACTCTGTGATTCCAATCACTCCTTGTGCACCTGCTTCGCGAGAGCTGCAACATCATCCAGTATGGCACTCGCAGAATCATAGCGAACCTCCAGCATCGCTCGACTATTCCTCGGGCAATGTTCTCGCTCTCAATGGCAGGCATAATACCTGCTTTGACGGCTTCCCATATATCGCCATCGATGCCTGCATATGGAAATTTCCATTCCGTAATCTCGTAGATGGCAGATCCAAGAGCGTATAGCTCTCGTTGCATCATAGAAAGTTCACCGACTTGTTCTTCTGGTAGAGCTGGGCTGTATGCAGGCTCGTACGTGTGAGGACCGAAATCCGGATAGGTCTGACTGAGAGCAGAACTGGCAAAGTCGCATATCTTGAGGGTATCGTCACTGAAGACGAGTACGTTTCGCGCTGGAATGTCTCTCCAGATGACGCCTCGGGAATGGAGATGATAAATGCCCTCGGCAATAGTGGTAGCCATTTCAAGTCGAAGATCGATTGAAGGTGGCACCGGAGTTTCCTGGATGATGTGACGGAGATTGCCCTTAGTTGCTCGTTCAAGCTTTAGTGCGATAGCATGACCGTCATCGTCATGAACAATGCCAGAGCATTTCGTTATGTAACGATGTGGGGATATAGCTTTGTAAACTTCGTGCTCACGAGTGAGGTCGTTACTGGTTTCTTCAATCGTAGAGGGCGGACCGTAGGGTTTGCCGTCTATCCATATTGTTTCCGCTTTCAGAACAATATCTGGCTCAGATTTGTCAACCTATAGAACCGAGTGATCAGTCCTCACAAGAACATCAACTCGGCTTCTAATAAATATTACAGTGGGTGATCATCCCATTTTTTAACACAGAGGGAATGGTTTGGCGTAAGGTTAGATGGTATTGGGTAGAGATGCGGAGGAGAAGTGGCAAATACTACGAAAAGCACGGATTAACTCTCATTCCGACACTCTCTGTTACCTTGTTGGTTGTGAATCGGCCACAAAATGTCACGCGGAGTAATAGGTAGGAGATAGTTCATGATTCAATACCATGGGCCTGTAGAAAGAAAGTACCTCCTGTCGTTTAACAAGAATAGTGATAAGGTTTGGAAAGCTTGACGAGTTGACGTCCAATACGGAATTGTATCCAACATGATTGACTATGGAACTTCCGAGAGGCTTCGAGTGATCTGAAATCGTGAAAACATATCCTCACGAAATTTTTTCAATTATCTGAATTCATCAAGATCCGGCAAATCGTATAACTACTCTTGTCAGAGAACTAAGTTCTCTCAGCCGGATAAGCTCTCAGCCACAAGTCTCAACTGCAAATAACACTTCTAGCTCACAACTTGGACATGAATACTTGTCAAAGAATTTTGATATGGGTTTATGAGACTACCTTGCGGAAATCTCCGAAACTCTCAGTTCTCTGAGAATGCTTTGAGCAACTTTGAAGACGCAAGCTCGACCACAGCTCGGGCTGTAGGAGAGACGCGAATCGGTGCCAACATCGCAAGATCATGAACTTGGCCATCCGCCTTGATAACTGCGGCACCAACTCCGAGCTGCTGCAGACGATGTCCAAATGCTTCACCCTCCCCAATTAGCGGGTCAGCGCCGGAAAGAAAGATGGTTGTCGGTGGAAAGTTGGCGAGAACCTCGTCTGGGGTAAACTGAAGGGGTGAGGTCAATGGAAGTTTCCTGTCTGCGTCGTTCGGAGGGAAAGCGGTGATCATCCAGTCCGTGGTCTTTTCAGAGAGATAAGGTCCGTCTTTGTATGTTTTGCAGGTCTCAGACTTGCTGTGAGTGTCTATGACGGGCTATAGCAAGACGATTTGACCAATCTTGGAGGGGAGGTTGCGGCTTTGAGCGAGCTGGGTCATTGCAATGGCCATATGTCCCGGGAACAGGTTAGACAGTCATAAAAGGATAGAGATAGGAGTTCTTGCCTCCAACACTGTCACCAGCGAGACCGAAACGATCAGCTTTGATATTATACTTATCACCATTCTTCACGAAATGGTCAAGAACTCGGTAGATCTGCTCAAACTGAACGGGGTACTGAGCTTCAGGAGCTGGAGTATAGTAAGGAAAAACAACAGCGGCGCCTATTTGGCGTGCGAAGTCCACCATCAAAGCCCCATACACCGTGGAACTGCACCTTTCAGCACATTATCACAACTTGCCGGTGGTTGACTGACCTTCCAAGAATCCATCCGCCACCATGCGTGTAAAAGATCATGTTTAGCGTGCCCTGAGCATTAGCAGGGTAGAATATGACGGTGGTGACATCCTGGCCATTGACTGGAACTTTGACCTCCTTAGTCCTGATGTCTGACGCGGTCTTGTAGCTCTGGATGCCTTCCAAAACGTCGCGCGCTTCCTGATAAGTCTTAGTGTACAGTGGTGGACCTTCAGCGGCCGGATCCGCGAACTTGCGGTTGATAGGGTCAAGATAAGTGTGCATATCGAATATTCTTGGCGATGGAAAAGCGAACAGAAGGCTTCAGTGTCAGTCGCAGCTAGCTTCAGCTAACGTCGAAATATAGCCAGGGCTCTCGTTTGTCTTTATATCTTCATCGGTTGACGGCACCAGCGGCGTAGTCGACAGCCCCGCACCAGATCCGATGCCATCATCAAATCACCAAGCCATCACAAACGATGCGTAAGCAAGTGCTTGTCAAAAAGCCTGCTCTCTAAGCACTATCGGTCCTCTCATAGGCTCAAAAAGGGGACTAGCTGGTGCTGATGAAGCATAAAATGTTAGCTAGAGGAGATAGGGTATTGCAATGAGAGTTAAACGAGAATTGGGTGCGACTAGATCAACATGTCGAACAGGATGGCACAAAGTATATCACTAGATATTATAGATAGCGTGCTATGTACTAAAATAAATGAAGGTACTAGGGGCATCGTCTATGCTGCAATTGCCCGGCTCCGTCCAGAGGGCTAATGCTGAAGTCATTCTTTGTCAATCGAACTTGAGCTTAATGACGAGCCCGTGATCTGATCTAGTTTGATGACTTGCCCGGTTTGATAACATATAAATTCTCGTGGTGGCCATGTTACTTATGTCAACATCAAGCAACTTTCTTGCTCAGAACTGATGAGCGGTTGCCGAAACTTCGGCGATGTATCTCGAATGAACAATTTGAGTCTTTAAACCTTAGATTAATGATGGTCTGCGGTCATCTGGAGAAGGAGAGGCATGTCTTTGTCCGTGAAATTGGTGAGATATGTAAGCTAATTGTTTAGGGCGACATCTATCTGATCTGAAATCGCTCGGGTTCACGACAAGACAAGCATGAGATCAGAAAAATACCGCTATGATTGATTTCTACGAGCATGATAGCCCTACAGAATGCTTTCTCGTATTAGTTATGTTGGAGAAGTACCACTGCTGCCCGAATCTGACCCTACAAAGCTTGCTTCATCAACAAAAGAACACCAGATTAAGAGATTCAGACTCTCTCCAGGGTAATAAATGACATCATGCCAGGCCATTGAGAGCAGCACTAAAGTGATTCTGGTATGGGTTAATTCGTCCCTGCAAGGATACCTCTGCCAGCTTCGGCTCCCCATCCTCGGATTCGGCTTTGTATGAGGTCCTTAGCCATCGAAATAGCATCGGTAAATGAGGAACGAAAGAGCTTCATGCCACGGCAGACAGTGGTGCAAGGGCCCAAAATACTAATTTGGACATTTTTGAGGCTACAGTGCCATGCAAATATTGGCCAAGAGTCACTCCTTTCACGCTCAGCCATGGCAATCATAATTCTGATTGTGTTATTAGCAGGCTTCTGGTGGAGTTGGACAAGAGACTCGGAGATGGGATCGCTGGCCATCCAGAGCCCAGGCCGGCTGAACAAGAACCCAGAATCCGGGCGACAATACTACGCTTTGGTGTTGTTCTCTTTGTTGTTTCTGCGAGGAAGTGTTATCGGCGGATCGCAAACGTACACCTCTGTTCAGCTCGGTATTCTGTTGGAATGTGAGCTTGTTCAACTGCTAGCGATGACGTTCTGGACAAGATTTGCATGCTTCATTTCCCTTACTGGCATCCTGTCTGTCTCGAGGCTGGCTTGGTTCGCACTTCACATTGGCTTTGTTCCTGGACTCGCCAGTCACTCAGGGAGGATGCTTATCGTCTATATCATTCTTTGCAGGCATGTAACCGTTCTCACGTGCATTTTCCTTCTGCCCGCGGTCATCGACACGGCGCATCTCATCATGCACGGCAGAGCCGTAACAATGTCGGATGATGAGAGAGCGGCACCTGTCCGAGAAGTCCCTAGGCCTATCGGGCGCGCCCAAACAGATATCGAAGCGCTTCAGAAGTCCGAGCCAACCAAGAATGGGGATCTAAACAGTCATACTCGAGCATCCGCAACAGACTTAAATCAGCTTCTGTTGGAAATGATCCTGGAACGCGAAACAGACAATCGATTCATCGGTCTGACATCCCAGAAAGCACTGTCAGAGTTTATGGAAGACTTGAAAGGGAGAGACGAGAGAGCCGAAGTTGAGAAAAGTCCGAAAGCCTTCAGCGATTCTTCCAGCGCGCTGATCTGTTCAGAAAGCTCCAAGGAGGAAATCACACCTATTTCAGACCTATCAATCGTCGATCTAGTCTCTCGACTATTCTCGGAAGAAATTTCAGCTATACGCAGCAACCTCCTGCAGCATAATCTCGATCATCCTATCAATGAATAATTCATCTCATCTTCTCACAGCACGTACCTGCGCGGCCGCCAATTCGCTGCCCGCTACAAGCTCAAAGGCTATATCTCAGTGCTCTCTCAAGGTTGCCGATCTGTGGAGGTCGATTGCTGGGATGGATGAGACGGACAACCTATCGTCGAGCACGGATACAGTTTGACAACGTCTATTAGTTTCCGATCTGTGATCGAGACCATCAATAGTTATGTCTTCTTTGCTTCTGACTTGCCTCTGTGGCTATCGCTGGAAGCACACTGTAGTCCGTCCCAAAGGAATATAATGGCACGTACTATGGTTGACATATTCAGGTCAAGCTTGGTAGTTGAACCACTGGATGCCTCTGCCCAGAAACTACCTTGGTCCAACCAGCTACGGGAAAAGATCTTGCTGAAAGTCAAGATAGCCCAAACTCCAGAGCCACTTCAGGAACCACTTTCACCTGAATACTTGAACTTTAACGGGACTCTGAAAGATGTCGGGATCGACGGCCCTCAGGAAATACGAGGCGACTTGCTACAGATTCTGGCAGTATACGGAGCGAGTAGACGACTACCGAAAGACGCAGAGTTCGACACGTATAGGAACTTCATCTACTCTGTTTTTGAGCGAAACTTCAAGAAACACACCAAAGACAACTGTTCGCTGGATTTAGCGGGAACACATCATCTTGTTCGAGTGTATCCAGATCCGAATAGGGTCGACTCATCCAACTTGGACCCGTTGCAATGTTGGAGACACGGGGTTCAGATGGCCGCTCCGAACTGCCAGACCGATGGCTTCTACATGAGTTTGAATCACGCAATGTTTTATGGAAGCTCAGGATATGCGCTGAAAGCTTCGGCGCAACCAGCGCATGTACGACTCCAAATCAATGTTCTTCTTGCGCAGGGTCTGCAGGTCTCAACAGGGAATGGGCCGGTCTACGTCAAGATGAATCTAGTGGCACCTGATACTACGAAACAGAAAGCAGGGACTGCATCTGTGTTCGTGCGAGACTCAAATGCTGCTTTTGATGAGAATTTGGAGATGTCGATGGAGACGAATCATCCTCATCTCACATTCCTGCACTGGTTACTCAAGACCATATCCAGTGGACGTTCCATGTCAATCACTTGAGGCACTGCCAAGCTTCACCATCTGAGAGACGGATATAGGGTTCTCCCGCTGGGCGAGGCGTCAAATAACGAGGCGCTTGTTATGTAGAATTTAGTGTAAAGTCGATATAAGCGATTGTGATAATATTTTATGATTTGGAGTTGGAACAATATTAGCGCACAGCTTGTCCATGGGCGCACAGGACTGCTTCCAGTTTCACCTCCAAGTTAGTAAGCGTGATGTAGTACTAGGGTTAGAAATTAGTTGAATTTAGTATACTAATACTAAAAAAAGAATACTAACAATATACTAATACTAAGAAAACATTAGTATTAGTATATTAATATTAAGAAAGTTTAGTATTAGCATACTAATACTAAGAAAATCTTAGTATAAAGATACTATTTTACTAATTAGTATTTTAGAGAACCCTGTGTAGTACTGACTTCCTAGATCGTGTCAAGAGAATGACATATACGGCCACTAATCTCAACAGAAAAAGTCATGTAACCTTCGCTCAGGGATTAATTAAGTTTACCAGCAATTGTCTCGTTATCCTAAATTCTATCTAACACTTGACCTCTGGCATTGTTATGTCAGAAAGCCTATATGTGTGTATTTTTTTCTTCCCTCCCCTCTTTCAGAAAGAGGGGAAGTTCTGTATCTATATCCCTCGGCTTGCCAGTAACTAGCCAAAGTATTGGCTAAGTATAAGCGATCATTTCATTATTCTAATCTAATACCCCTCTTCAGTATGTAAAGATTAATAATATTATATACTAGT
>VYWZ01001955.1:0-21729 GCA_008711595.1 Fusarium xyrophilum
TCTAGAGCACTCGCTTATCAACCACATTATATTATCTTTATTAAGATATATATACTTTAGGCCTTTATATCCCTCTAGGTAGTATGCGTACTAGGCCCTAGCTAGCTAGCTTCCTTACTAATACATACATATTATGTCTCTGAAAGCTACACCTTTCTCAATAGTCCCGGCTAATTACAGAAGAAATATATAGGGTACTAGAGGCGTGTTAGGTAGCTAAGCTAAGTGTAGCTCTTTAGTAGTGTTATTATAAGTACTTAAGAACTGCAATATATAGGGTAAGTTATAGAAAGATACCTATTACGTTATAACGAGCCTCTATAAGTCAGGGTACAATGAATAGGGCGTAGGGCATGCCCTGGTCGACTATCACAGGCTGTCCACGATACGGCCATAGGAGCGGTTCCACTGACAATCTACCTCAGATTGACGATGAGGGCCAAGCGCCTCTAATAAACTACAGGGCGAGACAGTAACGCGACGACGGGACTTGGAGCTTCTTTCCTTTCTAACCTTGTATAGCATCTTCGGGATCTTGGCATTCTTACTGGGACGGGGTTTATATTCGCAACCATACATGAGAAGGTTATGGCATTGGCCGTTGCCCACAGCGGCCGTCCCTCATGAGAGGATAAAACTTGACAGAATGAAAACGATCTGTTGAGTATTTATCTTGCTTTACAGCCTCTGGAGCGTCGTAGTAGAAATATAGTTCGGCACAATGTAATATTGAAGACTTATCTGATGGAGTTATACACCTGTCGTGCGGGCAAGATCACTGACCTGTGTTCGTCTAGATAGAAACAGTCCCGAGGTCTGTAGCCAGTACGGTCTTGGGACTCTTCCGGCCGATATAATTTTCGGTGGTAGGATCAGCTAATAGTGACATTACCTAACTTGGGTGAGGTTTAGCTCATGCTGGGAAATCATGGCCTATTGTTCCTGAACGGTGCATGCCATGTGCCAGTGCAAATTCGGTATGCTGGGATGGTGTGTCTTTGTCGCACGTTCGGAGTTCGGCATGGCACTGGGCTTCGCAATGTGTCCCCTGCCGGCCGCCCTTAAGTTTTCCATCAGGGTCTTCAGTCTCGAATAACCAGGGTTTCATCTCGGCGCTCTTTGGCAGACAAAAGGGTCTCATCGAGACAGCAGTCACCCGCATGACACGGCAGCACAGCCATCTAGTAATCCTGGTACGTCAGCACAAATATCTGGAGCTGGGAGCCACCAAGCCACTCATGGTCGCCGCTAGTGAATGAGCTCGACTGAGAAGACATGCTCTGCGTATCGGAGGTAATACTCAAGAGAAGGTCAAAGAGAAGAAATAAAGCTTATCAAAGTCCGACCATGGCGGTGTCCAAGTGTGATTATGTATTAATTCCAGTATGTACTGAAATGCCTCGGCGATGGCTGCTGTCGTACGGATACAGCTTGACAAGAAACTGTGTACGTATCCGCAGTAATCACAGACATGCCGCAATGCAAAGCTGGGATCAAGGTGTGTCTCTTGAACGACATACAGTATACGATTTGCCAAAAGGGGACTAAGTTCATGTCTTACGTCCGAGTCTTGACCAATAACTAAGCTTGTGAGCGACTTACCCGGATGTCAGGATGAGAAGCACAAACCGAGAGGGAAGGGATCTTCACGCGTGTCAATACCTGAGCCAGGGGAGCCCACCAAACTAAACTCGGTGGTGCGTTATCACCCCGATGCAGACCTGAACTATCATGACCTATTGTCGGTGGATTAGTAGCAAGTGTAGCAAGTGTAGCAAGTGTAGGCAGGGTGATAGAAAGCAAGTGTGTACTTTAGGAGACCCACGTCAACCCAGAGTTACATGGTAACGTGCACGTTGGGAAACTCAAGAACGAGAGGCCACTTCCATGGCAACTTCAGTTCGCAATTCACTGCCTAAGAGACTACTTGACTGGATGAATTCCTTTTTGTTGCGACTACAAGGTGTAACACAATTTGGCGTAGATCCATCCATCCATCCATGCATTAGATCATTCGCAAGAGCTGGGTTGAAACGTGGCCGTCCTGGTAGAACGAGCCGTCGCCCAAACCAAGAATTAACATTGATGCGAGACCAAAATCAGAGCCATGGCCACTTCAGCCTATGTTATCGACTGTAGCTGAATGTTAGAGGAAACATTTATGATGCAGGAGCAGATGGACCTACCTCGGAGCCTTGGGAAACGTCGCTCAATTGCAAGACATTTGAAGATGCCATAAACAACGCTGCCGGGTATAAATATCGCTTTAGTCTCTGGATCGTTCATTACAACATCGTCAGGTTCCATGTGCCATTAATCGCTATGTCGGCCTTCCCCGTGCCGCGTCTCTCGGTGACGCTTCAAGTTGTATTTACGGTTGGTGGTATAAGTGCGACAATGAGGACATGAGAAAGGTCTGCTGCCGGATCGCCTGTTATAAGTCAGAACAATACTCAAAGCAGCGTATTAATTCTTGATCACATACCGAGGGCTTTGGACTTCGGTTGGTGTGGCGTCCTGGTTGGGTTGGTTTTTGAGCTCAGGGCATGTAGCTGCGGGTTCTGGCGGTGATGTGGAGGAGATACAGTGGCCTGAGCTGTCTGAACTGGCACTGGATATTATATGAGGGTGCTGGGGCTGGGGCAGAGATCCAGAGCTAAGTGTAGATGAGGAACTGGCATGTAGACCAAGAGAGATATTGAGTAGAGGTGATTGGTCATGTTCGTTTGCCATGACCGACTGAAATGTCCGGTGCCACAAGTCTTGATTGACGTCGTGAAGGCCATGAAGCTCGGTGTCGTTGAGTGGTTCAAGGTGGGATCCGGCCTCTACAGCACCACAATAGCGGCCAACAGAAGAGCCAGAGAGAGAACACCTGCTCTGCATCTCGGTGTTAACAACTGAGAAATAATAGCTAGTAAAATAGAACTCGATGGAGAAAACAGACAATCTCGGCCGAACGTCTGTATTTGTATCGTTTGGCTTTCAAGCCCTGCCATTTATCTTTGCTCAAGGAGATATCGTGTCCTCAAACTTCCAGGACCAAGTTGAGTGCGCCCGCCCCTGTGAGATCATACTACCTAGTACTGCAGACCTATCAGGCCCAATCTCTGAGAGTTCCTACAGTGCCCAGGGGTTACAAATGTGCACTTTCGCGATATTTTAGGTATATAGTGCCACAGGAGAGAATTGAAACCACCAATAGTGTCTCATAGACTTAATGTGTAGATATGGTTAAGGTGATTTTGGAAGATTGGCCACTGAGTTTCTTAGTACTCCGTAAGAAGTATTGATTCTACATTTGTAGCCCCTGGGAGCTGTACTGTTTCACATCCCACCCATCTTTTAGGCAATCGGGAGCCAATAATATCTCTCAGCTGTAATTGCAACGATAGCTTCGCATACGCCAGGCTCGAGTTCATCAGAGATGTCTAGAACTTGTTTCCCTGCTACCAGATTGAGACTCCAGTCTGCATCGTCAAGAAGCCAACGGCATCAAAATAGTGAGCAAGGAAGAGAGTATATTCAGAATCCCCATGGTACTTTACAAATGCTTCCTCAGAAAACCGGGCTCCATGTCGCCCTATCTGCTAACGATTGGTGCACCGAACAAGACAAGAAATGAACCAAGCAAAGAGAGCTCCTAGAACGCCGTGCAAGCAGATGTAGTAGCTGATGACCAAAGCTTAGAGTGCTATCCGACTGCTTGCAACTCCTATGGCATAACTAGGCAGCAGTCATAACAAGCATTCTCTTGTTTCATGTAGCGGTCGATGGCTTCGATGCCTCCCAGGGGGGGCGAAGGAGGTAAACCGTGCTCTTGCCGAAGTAAAGTCGATATAATATGTGCGAGGTTGGTCAGTAGTTCCATACCCTTGCGCGAGTACGGGACACAACGTCTTTCGGCACCAGTCAATGGCCAGCAGGTTCAGCCTACAAGACAGCCTTTTTGCTTATAGTTAGTCCCCAGTACGCCCATGGCTAACAGACATGCTGGTAGAGCATTTTGGTACCCAAGCCTGTAAATGTCCTCGATAAAGGTTGCGAATATGCTGAGTGACTCAGCCTGGTGGAAGAAGATGCTTCGTCGTCGCTCGTCTGCTGCGTTGCCCTTGGAGGAGTGACGTTAATGCCGAGGTTGCAACAGCAAGGCTTCTCGTGAGCTTCGCGTGATTGAGGAATGAGTATCGCGTCGCAGTGAGTGCGAAAGAGTAACCGTGCCTCTTGCATGTCCGATCGCTGAATACATGAAGACAGGTTGTTGACAGGACTGCCACAAGCATGTTCAGCGACAAGAGCACCCCAGGCTCGAGCACTGGTGGCTGAGCAATGTCCATTTGGTCCATCGCTACAGAGCAATGAGAATTTGGCCGGGTTGGAAGTTGCTCGTTTGCCGTATCTTGGTGTATTCATTAGGTGCCGGCAAGGGATGATGTAACGTGTGAACTCTTGCGCTTTCGTCGTTAACCTACGTGCGGACTGTCAATCGCAGCAAATGGGGAAGATTGGAGAATAGCAAAGAAATGTTCACAGAGCACCTCTCCGGGTAGATACCCAGTCCTTCTTCCAAGCCTGATTTCTGGGCTGAGCAGAATCAGGATGTGCGGCTGATGCGTCATTCTCGGAGGCTGCAACCCTCGACAAACTCACTTCAACCTGAGAGCCGCCTCGAATCAGAGCAATCTTCTGAGCTGTCTTGACTCAGGCTCAGCTGCAGTGTAGCGCGTAGAGCTTGCAGAATGGCAGTCCGCTTCTGTAATTGGTGAGGCCTCCGACTACACAGGTGAAAGTGCAAGAGGCAATCGAGCGAGACGAACGTTGCGAGGTTTCGCCTTATGTGAGAAGAGATTTCCCGGCTCCCAGTCTCTTGGCTCTTTGCTTGGTCGGTGAGCAACGTAGACACCCAACATACCGGATCTGTGCCTTGCTGTTGGTCAGAACACCATGATAAGCGCCGGCGTTGAGCCTTTGGCTTGATCGGCGCACTGCTCAGCTTCCCCGAGGAACCACGTCGTCGCCCACGATCTTTCTGCTCCCCTCTGTCTGTTTAATGACTGAGCAGAGTTCCTGAGCCTTTTCTCACTGCGCGACTCGGCAGGGCAGCGAGCAAGCCACGAGTCGATTACAGCATGTTCCGTGAGCGAAAGGACGTGTGTGGGCATGCGCAATCACCATTTGCTCTTCACATGCTCAAGAAATGTCCTAGGTTTGCTCGCGAGCAGGAGGGAGCTTGATGAGGTGCTGAGCCAAAGTCCATGTAACTCGAGTCATAGAAATGAGCAGCTCGTTGAAGTTGATAAGTAGCCCATAAACCCCCGCAAAATGAAGGCCTAGCAGAAATTCAAGAACCGAACATATAAGCCCATCGACAAACAAAATATCATCATCCAGACAGAGCTGCACAGAAGTGGACGACAACGTACGCACAGTCAGCGATGCCTCAAGAAACGACTCAGGCCGAGAAGATCGGTTCAAAGCAACCCCAACACCAGCGCGACGGTAAGACCCTGCAGCAGGTCAAAGGTGCTTTCACTTACAGTTGCCAAGCACCGTCTCCAGCCATGCAAAACTGGTTGAGCCAACCAAAACAAGCAGAGCCCTGGAATCATATGCAGGCCCAGACACAGCCAACAAGAACTCGAGCGGCAGAACCGCCCAGACTGTGACAAAGAATATTTGCTGCAAGGGCTACAACAGGATTGGCTGGGGTAGATTACTGATTGCCAGCTGGCAAGTTGTTGGTCGGATGGGCCGACAGGAGGACGCATTGAAAGTCATTGGATTCTTGGCCTCCAACGAGGCTTGGTAGTTGACCTCTTCTTCAAATAGACCTGTTACCCACTTCATCCCCAAGAGCCTTACTTTTCTCCATCATCTGAACTTGGATACACCAGTTCATGCTCTGATGGCCGCTCCTCCGAGTTCTTTAGCCTTGATACGCTCGACCTTGTAAACGTATTTGGTCTCCAATCGACCTTGGCCATCCCATCTATCTCTCTTCGTATAACGTCGCTATCTTCATAACTCCACCCTCATGGATCCCTTTTGACTCCTTCTTCACTTGAAGATGCATCTTTTCTCATCGGCGAGTGTAAGATGCCTTGCATCATTATCACTGTCAGTCAAGACGCAAATTCTTCAGGTAAATCCATGGCCGTTCTGGCGGGGTCATGGCTACACGGAAAGGAAAATCCAAAACCACATCTCAGCGACCGAACAAATACCGAGGTTCAGTGCCCAAGGGGTATTCCGATCCGTGGTAGCATAGTATGGTGGAAACGTTTGCCAATTGGTAAGGGCCGTTTCGCTTCAAAGTTCCGGCCATGTTCGTCGAAACTGTATGTGAATTGAAGATGCCATGGATCGTTTGACAGAAAGAAGTCGCCCACCGTGTCACCCAGGGGAGGATCGACTACATTGTGAAGGCAAGATATAGAAACTCCTTCGAGGCCACTGAATTGCTATTCTCGAGTCTCTCTCTAAAATATACTGTTGACAAGTGACTATCTGACTCTTGTCTGTACGATGCGCTGTCATTGCCAGCTCTCCCACCATAGCCATTAACTACGACTCCATTCTAAATACATTTGAGCCGTCTAAAGTCTCTAGTCGTTTACCATTCCATCTTCCACGGACATGTCAACTTCAACGCCTATGATCTTTCCTCCTCGCGACACCACCATTGACTTTCTTTTCGCATGCTTTCTGGTGTCGCTTCACGTTGTTAGAACGATTGCTTGTATTGCTTGTATAAGAGCGGCACCTGGCACTTGGGGCACAAGAAGCGCCTACAAGCCTAGTGTTAGAAGCCGACATACATGGAGCCAGCATTTAGGTGACATACCTTTGGTTGTTGGACAAGAAAGACGTTTTCTAGTCCAAAGTCAGCGTCTACCCCGAATATACAAAGAAGATGGATGTTGCTGAGACATACAACTCGGCTGTGGCCCTGGGAGTGGACAAGGAAGCTTGCGGACTTTCCTGAACGCCGTGGGACCCAGTCGCTGAACAACAGCTGTAATGGACATGTCAGCTCAGTTCTCAAAGACCTCACTAGTCGCAGTAATAGACTAGTAATAAACTTGCGCCAGCGACACGTTGCATGTAGCTTTTGATGTCCTCGACGCTTTGCAACAAGCCCTGGTCGAAGAAGGCTTCCACAATAGAGTCCACAATAGAGACTATTCCACGAGCTGGTAGGTCTCTCGTGTACTTTCCCAACGACAGAGGCTGCATATAAGAAGCCTCTATATGTTTCCTCTTTCTGAGTCGCTCTTGGCGCCATGAAAGACGTGACCGGAGGTCTTTCGACACCAGTCCGCAGCCTGCGAGCTTGAACCAGAAGGCTCTCCTTGCTCTCGTACAATACTCCAGCACAGCTGTGAATACAGAAGGACCCTGAGGGGATGCCAAAATATCTTCGGCTGTCTGCGTACTCGGTAAGGATTGACTGTGCGATTCGTGGCTCGAGGTGCTGGCGCTCGGACTACCAGCGTTGGATTGCGGTATCGCGCTCCAAGTTGTGATGCCCCCCATTGCACCGACGTTGAGGTGAGGAGGTTGTACTGGGCCTGGGTCAAACCCATGCCAGAGATTTCTCTGCGGTTCAGGAAAACGAGAATGCGTCTCAGGAAGTGCGAATGAGAAATTGAGCTCGTCATATGTCCGATCGGTCAGATTGTGGACGATAGGCTGGCGCGAATATCATCCGCCGGGGTCACTCTCGGATGCAGATTCACCAAAAGTGTATTTAGCCATTATCAATCCAAATCGTCTATATTCCAATTCTCCCTGCCGTACCAAACACATATCCTCCGCTTTCAACCAATTAAGCCACCAATATACACATCTAAACCCATTCTATTGAGTTCTTGGGTCACTGTTTGCCCGTCACTGTAGTCATTTATAGTTTTGTCCTTCGAGTCTTACCCGAGTTTGTTGGTCCTGTTGGCTTCGTGATTTTATCGTCCCACTCACTCATCTGCTGCTTCGTTCTAAGCGGGGCGAGTCTGCCCGTCGGTAGGGCTGTCCCAATCAGTTTGCTGACAGCCTAGCGCAGCATCGCCAATGCTATGTGCCTGGTTAATGGAGCCGAGACACGTCGAAGTCTGGTCACCAGAGCAGGCAGATTCACCTACCGGTCGGAAGCACGAGAAGAAGGCGAGTCGTGCCCCGAAATTATGATGTCCAGTCACCTTCTCTGTTGGTCGAGCGTGAATTTTTGTTGAGTAGGAAACAAACCAAGTCCGGGCTCTGTATGCTTGTTTTGAGGCCGCCCTCCTGGTCCCTGCGATAAGCAAGGAGGCATTACGCGCTGACAGGGATAGGGTTGGTAAGATAGACTGGAAGGGTTCGGCAGGATAGACTAGATGATATCAGGGTTTCGAATGCCATATTACTCAGTCTCTATTGGGCAGCCAAGTGTGTATATATATTACTTGACTTCTACTCTGTACCTCCGGCTGTCAACTAGCCATGCGTCTCAATGGATGAGCCTCCGTGTTAAACACCCACTCATCCAGACTGATAACCTCCTCATCCTCAAAGATCAGATAAAAATACTTCAACGTCTCCGCCATCCAAAAGCTCTCCATGTAGTCTCTATGCTTGATCTCCTCAGCACCGACATCCTCCACCGCCGCAAACGCGTTATCAGTCTCGGTAGCAGCGCGGATCGCAGTCCACATGTTCCACGCGATGTCCCTGAGGTCTTCTTTGCCGGTAATGCGGTAGAGATAAAAGACACTCTCAATTGTCTCGGGTCGGAGGAGGTATGATGCTTCTCTAGCGCGGAAACCGAGGGGCTCTTTCTTGTAGTTTGGTTCGAAGGCACAAGGCTCGAGGGTTGGACAGCGTTCGACTTGCAGGATTTCTGGCATGAGACCGGACGGATATGCAGCGTAGGCTTTTGCGCAGCCACGGGCGAGTTTCTCGCCGATCACAACGTGGTCATGCCGGCCGAGAGCTCTGCCGCCGAGGGCGTACATGCCTCCAGCGAAGCAGGTCAGATGCTCCACGCCCGTGCTCAACCGCGACCCCTTGACTCGGGGGGGAGGGGACGACGCTTCACCCAGCATGAGAACGTCATCTTGATCGGGTAGCATTGGTCGGAACATCAAGTGCTTGATTCCAGCGTCTGCAGCGGCGAGGTACATTTTCCCGTACCTGGGCTCAAGACCCTGCAGGAGGACGTGTTCCTTGATGAGATACTCATACAACGAGTCACCATTAGCGCCCATGCCAAAGGTGTCATCGGTGACCTTGAATCCATCCTCGGCGTTGATCTGGAGAGGCCACAGTCCTGGGATGGCGGTTTCGTTCTGCGTTTGCTCAAAGGCCTTGGTGATGTAGTCGATGGCGTCGTAGTACTTGGGGTTGCCGGTCTGTTGCGACAAACGGGTGAACTCCATGCTCATACTGCCCAGACTAGCAGCGCTCTGCCGCGGTTCTGGACGACCCGCCCCTTCCTTCAGGGTCTTGAATCTAATCGTGTGCGGTGGCATATGCTCCGGATTGTCAAAGGTGCCGTACAAAAGGTCTCCCAGCTCAATCGCCCTGGCCAGCAAGGCGCTCTCTCCACTGAGTTCATAAGCCGAAAGCAAACCACCAAGATGTCGGATTGTCGTCTCGAAAACATTGAATCCATCGGCTGTCGGAGCATCCCAATCCATGCGAGTCACAAAGTCAACGGCTCTGTAGAATTCCCGCTTCATACCCATAATCCACAACGTATCGAGATTGTCGCAGATGGTCGCAGCCCACCCACCAAAAGTATCACGACCCTCCAAGCTCAGAGGCTTCAATTCATCGCTTCCCCAAGCATACTTCTCATAAGACCTCCAAGTCTTTTCAAATGCTTGCTTGATGTCTCTTCGTCTTTGGTCCGCGGTCTCCAGCTCACGTTTCCTCAATTCGGGATCGGGAAAGTCGTGCTGGATACGTGGTAAATTGGCTGGTGATCCTCGTGGGGGCTTGGCCATGCTGCTGATGGTCAATGGATACCGGAGGGTATGTTTGCTCCAGTCATAGCTGCTGGGGACGAATTGAATGCTGGGGCCTGATATTTGGCTGAAAAGGCAGTAGAACACGAGTAATCCGATCAAGAGCGATAACAGTGCCCTGGACGGGGTGAATGGCAGACCGACGCCCATTTTGATGACGAATAGCACTCGAGAAACACAGAAATAAGAAAGAATAAGGAATGATACGGTGTCAATTCAGGTCACCATTGGAACTACTGACCGCCGAGATTGTCACTGCTCAATGCCGACCGTGAGAAAGAATGAACAGCTCAAGAACAGCTGGGGCCAGCCAAGATCTTATAACAACTACGCAAAGGGATCGGGAACAAGGATTCGAGACAAGGAATGAAACACTTGATTCTCCACATGCTGACACGCAAGCTTTAGCTTCTAAGATTAAAACATAATCTGCAGACGCGAGATGCGCAGTCACTTTTACCGTCTTTAGTGTCCAAGTATGACATATCAGGTGGAGGAAGGGATTATAGGGATATGCACGGCCTGTTTCTCGTATCCCCCCACTGAGAACAGGGCGATTTTCAGGGGTGCCCTGAAAGCCAAAAGCCAAAAGCCAAAAGTCAAAGCTGCTGACGGGCTGGAACCCCCTGATTGGCCTCCAGCCAAGGAACAGTTCATGAGGCTACGGACGATTTGGATGAAAAGAAGCTTGGTATTGCACCGCCAAGATCAGACCGACCGATTTCGAGGTTGGTGCTTTTACCGGATGTGAAGCTAGCTTCCGACCATGTTAAGGTTAACTGAACATAAATTGTGGCGGTGCGGGTGCTATCGTCAAGCCACATTTACTGACTTTGCCTCACCGCCAAGAATGTCGAAAATTCTGCCACTCTTCCAGCTCTGACAAGCGCCGACGATTGATTCTTTTGCATCTCGTCATACACACAACACAACACGCCAAAATGTCGTCTATGCGAAATGCCGTGGCGCGACGCCCTCACAGAGAGCGTGCGCAGCCTCTGGAACGCCGAAGACTCGGTCTTCTCGAGAAGCACAAGGTTTGTAGACCTCTCAATAACCCCCACCCACTGGAGCAGCTTTTGACGATTGCAGGATTACTCTCTTCGAGCCAAGGACTTCAACAAGAAGAAGGCGCAGCTCAAGAACCTCAAAGAAAAAGCGGCTGAGCGAAACGAGGATGAGTTTTACTTTGGTATGATGTCCCGAAAGGGGCCCGGCTCCAGGATCCAGGGTGGCAAGCGATGGAGCGGGACGGTTGCGGGCGATCGAGGAAACAAGGCGATGGGTGTTGAGACCGTGCGGCTCTTGAAGACGCAGGATATCGGATACATTCGAACGATGCGACAGGTTGTTGCGAAGGAGGTCGCGAGACTGGAGGAGCAGGTCGTTCTGACACGAGGTTTCGACAAGCTGGATGAGCATGAGGACGACCAAGACGAGGGCAGCGACTCCGAATTCGACTTTGCGACCGCTCCGTCAAGACCCAAGGAGCCCCGAAAGATTGTATTCATGGACGACGAAGAACAGCGCGAGGAAACAATACTAGATCTCGAGGACCAAGATGACGCCGACAAGACCGACGACGACAAGAAGGAGGAGGAATTCGAGCGCGCAAAGGCCCTCCGCCGCCTCCGTCGCCAATTGGAGAATGCACGAAAGAAGCTCAAGGCCTTGACAGGCGCAGAGGGCGAACTGGACATGCAGCGCGCAAAGATGGCCAAGACAGCGACGTCGGGAGGAACTACACGCAAAGGAAAGAAGATCATGGTGCGGACACGGAAGCGATAAACACCATCACCAAGAGTTTAATCTGAATCGTGGAGAGCTTTTTTTTCTCGTCATTTCGTTTTCAGTTCGTTACGGCTCGCTAGCTAATAGATACCCTTCAAAACACCATGGGTTTTATGATACAGAAAAGAAGAACTGGCCGCGCTCGATCGAATTCAAAATAAATGTTCCGTGTCCTCATTAATACTTTGATCCTACACACTTGTAACACCCCTTGAATGCGAGACCGACGCATCTGAAGCTTATCGTCAATATCCAGATGAAGCACGCAAACAGGCCCTTGACGATCTTGACGATCACGCGGATAAGGAAGGGAAGTTTATCCTCCTTCTCTCGGGGCTTGCTTTTGTCCAGACTCTCATCTTGGCTCTCAACGTCAGTCTCAAACGACTCCATGTGACGCTTCTTTCTCTCATCGCGTCTGCCAATTTTACTCAGGCGCTTTTCCTGCTTGGCCGTGAGGATGAGAGGAGGTGGTGGTTCAAAGACTTCCATCGCGGGCGTGTTCTTCTCATCGGCTGACGCGACGAGCAGAAGAGCTGTGACGGCGACGTCGACGATGAAGTAGGCCTCTATCTTTGCGGCGATGCCAGTGTCGATCTCGAGCCACCCGCCGCCTGCGCCATCGCGCGTGAGTTTCGCGAGATGTTGTGGTGATTCGTTGTGCTCGAGGGTATACTCTACGCGTGACCAGGATGGGGAGCGCTCGATTGTTACACAGAATGGTGCTGCGAGGGAGGGGTGCACGAGGAAGTGGTGGGAACTGTCTTCGTCCCAGACGAGACGGGCGCATTCGCGCTCTGCGAGCATGACGGATTGAGGATCTTGAGAGCGCTCCATGGCCATCTTTGTAGCGGCCGTTGGCATCAGAAGAGCGACGAGACCATCGTTTGGAGGATGGCGACGGGGTTCTTCCTCGAGGGTCGTTGTGAGCGCTTCCTGCCAGTGTTTTGTATCGGTGACTTTTGTACCAGAGGAACTACTGTTATGCCCAACACCGCTGACGATACTGCTCGCTGAAGAACTAGCTTCAGGCTTAGGCGCTTTGTACGGTTTGTTGGGATCATGTCGTGTGAGAGTGAGGTATGCCGAAGCAGACGTTGGATCTATACGGAGGTTGTAGAATGGCTGTGATGCTGATGAGAGGCTATACACTGGTGCGTCCTTCTCTTGAGCTAGTTTCATGCAGTACACTCGACCCTCTGACGGGGAAGCTTGCCATCCGTTTGCGACTTTCCAGTAGTTCTTGAGCTGTTCATTCGAGCTGACCTTTGGAATCAGCCGTGGTTCCTGTTGTTGGACGTTGCGATGCGGCCATGATGGTTGCGCTGGTTGAACGCTCATGGGACTCATGACTGGACTCCGGACAGGGTTTCGAGGGGCTGATCCGGCGGGTGTTTCATGGTATGTCTGACGACTTATGACAGCTCTGGGCATCTGAGTCGGTTGGATCTCTGTGGGGACATAGTTCTGTTGACCGAGTGGTACCTCTGGGTTATAAGCCGGAAAGATAGATCGTAAAGGCTGCGCAGGAGCTTCACCCCCCAGAGGCGGTTTCGCGATTGAACTTCGTGATCGATCACTGCCACTTCTAACGAGGGTACTGCCCTGCGCAAAGCCCGTACCAGACCGTCCAGGGATCTGAACCGTCGGTCTACGTCGTTGAACCTTTACAGGCTTGGGCGGTTCACTCTGCACAGGCTCAAACTCAATAGGCGCGTGAGCTCCATTCTGGGGCGTCTGTCGCCCATTTCTCGGCGACGCCGGTCCTGGTTCTGGAGATATTGCCTGTGGTGTTGCGGCCCCTTGATCGCTGGGTGTAGGTGCTCGTCTGTCACTGGGCGTTGGAGCTCTCCTCTCGCGAGATTCAGAACGGCGAGGTTTTGGCGTTTGGTTCCGTGAGACAGGCGGTGGCTTTGACGAGCTGGGACTCGGGAATAGAGAGAACCCGCCCGGGGTTGGAGTCGACATTCTTCTTGATCAAACAGTATATGCTTCTTCCCAGGAGAGCAGGGGGTATCAATAGAGGGGTCTAGTGCTAGCAAGACGATGAAAAATGCCACTTGTGCTGCTATCGCTTCATGATCAGAACAAAACTGTTATGTGATATGTTATGTTCCCACATAAACAGAAAGACAAGCATGAGGATTCCCCAGAATGGGGAAGCATGTTGGTTGTTGGTCGATATTATATTCTCCATCCGTCGCACTTTTAAGCGCTCGCATCTTGGGACCAACACGGTTAAAAATAGCATCATCGAGATGGACCAATTGGCGGGGATGTCACACTGCAGCAGGGACCGAAGCGCCCTGGAGGCGCGGCTCTCGAGAGGGGAAACTGCAGCGTCATTGGCCAGGCGAAAAAGATTTGGGCTGGACGGTGAGTGTCTTCACTGATCTCTGCGCGGGTGATTTGTGTGATATCGTGCGGGGAGTATAGGTCGGTAATGAGCTGAGGAGCGATTGAGCCTATGAAGATGATGGTAGGGATCATGGATTCTGGGAATAATGGAAGGGTAAAGAAAGGGTTGAGGATATGGAGAGGGACATCTCGCCAAGATAACCTGGTCTAGATCCCTACTAAGATACACTACTCTGTACACTTACCCAGGTCTTTTATTCCCTAGTCAGGATACAGGCCTTATTTCCGTCTGACCGTCTGCGGCCTTGAAGCATCGATGTTCACCGCTTGGTGCACGCAACCCTCTGTTGAAGTTGTATGCATGAACTGTCGATTCCGCCACCCAAGACTCTGTTTGTGTTTGAGGAGAAACAGATGCTGATGAATATTTGACAAGCATGCCTGGCGGCAATTGTCACGATTTGTCGGCTGGGTTGAGTAGTCTCCATGACGATCCTCGGGGGTATGAGGCTGTTCTGTTTGGGTACCGGTTGACAAGCATCGATGCATGCTCTTAAACATTCTCGGCGTTGGTCCTCACCCTGTTGGACTCAGCGGTTGCATGTGCTTATCGAGTCGAACTGACTCTTCTATGCCATCTCCATCTCGGCATTGATCCTGATCATAGCGGTACACTTCCATATCCTCACATCACCTTTTATCCTCACGACCCCCCAGCGTAGATGTCCAATACCCCCAGAACGCCACAGATGCAACAATTCATCATCATTGTCCCTCGACCCTCGGCCTGTCCTTCGCCGTGAGTCCATGTATCCTCTCCCCCCTCTGCTCCATCTCCTTCTGCCTCGACAGCCGCACGTGCTCGGGCAGTCCCCACCACTCCCGCATAAACTCCTCCTGGGCCTGTGCGACTCTGGCTTTTCGCTCGCGTTCGCGCTGGCGCTCTATTCGTAGGGCGAACCATTCCTCGCGCGCCTCGTCGTGTGCGGATTGTGTGGCGTGCAGCTTCATGCAGCTGTTCATGGAGCGGTGTTCGGCGCGGCAGGCGAAGGAGACGGTGAATGTGCGGCCGAGGGCGCATGCGGCGAATGCTGGAGGTTGTTAGTGGTCGTGGCCTGATGTCGGTGGTTTGGGGTTGATGTCGTTGGGAGCGTGGTGGAGGGGGGGACGTGCCTTTGATCTCGTCGGCGCATTC
The DNA here is from genome assembly GCA_008711595.1 of Fusarium xyrophilum. Lineage (NCBI taxonomy): Eukaryota > Fungi > Ascomycota > Sordariomycetes > Hypocreales > Nectriaceae > Fusarium > Fusarium xyrophilum. The sequence goes on from VYWZ01001955.1 coordinate 15,346, forward strand.
TTTCCGGACTTTTTGGTAGAATATCTCTCGGACTTGTGCTTCTTGTGATGCGGAGAGAGGTAGAGGGTTGCGAGAGGGGACTCCGAGCTTCTCCTCTGGCACCGGGGGGTTCTGGACGGCCATTGCGGCCATGGGACGAGCGCGCGAGGCTCGGAGTCGTAAGTATCGTAGACAGAGTGTCTGGAGGGGTTCGGGGAGAGGCGAGTGGCTGAGTGTGTGAGTGTGTCGCTGGGGGTTCGTGGTGGATCGTTGATGGCGAGTGAAGCTATATCGGACGAGAGGGTGAGCCGATGAGCAAATTGTGGCAGAATGTCTGACCGCCTTCCGATTTGAGGGGGTTTATCAGAAGATGGATTGCACCATGATCCATGAGACTTCATCGAAGGCATCACCACCTTCATAGTCTGTGCAGCTTACATTTGTAAGTTATGTCGCCTTTTTCCTGGATAATGCACAGCCCATGGGCGGGGGCGTCACTTCGCGGTGTCGGCATCGCTCTGGCCAGCCGCCATTCTCCATTATGAAGCACAGAGTGCCAGCGTGAACGCCCTCACGGCCTCAGGCGACACGGGAAATTGCATTCAATAAGGATTGACCATTCAACTTCTATTTTCTCAAGATTATGTTGGAGACTTTTCAGGCATCCTTAGGCAGCATCGTGGGCTTATTGGTGCTGCCTCGGTTGCTGCGACCTCAAGGAACCAGGGCTTGCTCTGATCAATCATTCTTGTTGCACAAGCAATCAGACTTTGCGTGAGTATCAGCGTGAACTCGAATAACAAGTAGATGTGCTTGCCAATTCTGGCTTGCAGATGGTATTGCTATTGTGTCATGGCACGAGTTGATCTGTGATGTATCACCGGCCCTTCTCCCATCCTCAAGTATATCACCGTTCGCAAGCTCATCTTTCGCACCCAACCGTAGCAAAGTTCAGCTCATGATATTTACATGGAATCTCCCGTCCCCAACTCGAAGCCCGCTGCTGTCCCTTTCCTCCTCTGCGGTCTCCTCTCTGCTGTGTCCTCCTCCCTGTACAAGCGCGCGCGCAGGCAAAGACATGTTTGCCATCGGAGGTGGCGTTGCTCTCATACTGCCACTCAGCGATGATCCTGTCATGTTGGGACTCTAGGTGTCCCGCTTGAAGAGTTGTCGAACCTTGCGCATACTGTCGCGTGCGTGTCGTAGTGTGAAAGATGCGAGCTGCTTGTAGTTCGCAGCGCCAGATCCTTGACTCTGTGAGGCTTCTCCTGCACTTGACTCTATGGCGATGCGCATATACTCTCGTCGATCTTGGCCATCCTGCCCGATACAGATGAAGCCTCCGCTGTATTTGAGGAGGAGAGTGTTGAGGATAAGACGACACATTCTACCATTGCCATCCGCAAAGGGGTGGATATTGACAAACTTGTGGCAGTACTTGCTTGCAAGTACGACAGGGTCGAACTGTCCTTGTTCGGTTGCCTTGATGTCGGAGTCGAGCTCATCTATCATGTCGCGCATTGCCCTAGGGACTTGACTGTAATCCATGAAGACATGAGAACCGCATCTCACGTTCCATGTCCGGTATCGACCACTGTAATACTGCCAAGGCGTATCATTGATGTCGATCTTTTCTGTCAAGATACCATGGGTCTCGCTGATGATCTTGTTAGACAAGTCCTTGCCCTTGATGCAAACTTGATCGATCATGTATCGCGCAGCTTCGGCATGCTGAACGATCTCTCTGCGGCTTCGTACAACAGCCGCATGTCCAGAAGGTAAGTTCTTGTTCAGGAGATGGAGTTTGAGATCCTGGTAGTCCGAGTCACGTTCGCTGATCTCTTCGGGGAGCTCTTTGCCTCGAAAGACATCTTTGCAGAGCTTCACTGTGATATCGACACCTCCACCAGCAACCTCGATCATATTGGACCCAAAAACCATATGAGCGAGTTCGTCGGTGATGTATTCATCCAAAGCGGTCTCATTGTCCTTGGACTGTTTCAGCCCGTCTGCGACATCAGAAACGTACTTGCGAAACTCCTGGTGAAGTTGTTCGGGGCTCTCTTGAAGAATGTTGTAGTCGTAAGCGTCGCCCATGTTGATGGCAAACGTTGCTTCATTCAGAGTGGACGACATCATCTGTCTAATGTTCCGTCCAAGATGCTGGTCCTCGTGTTGAAGTTCAAGACCTTCAAAGGGGCCTTGGGACAGGCTTTTTCGCTCATGGCTGGGCATCTTTTTGAAAAGCCAACTGGTAGAAACTTATTGTTTGACTGTAAAGAAGAAGAAAATGAAAGGTTGAAGGTAAGTCAAGTCAGATCGGGGGAGAAGGCTTCCTCTTATAGCTGAGACTTGATCGGCCACTGATTCACTGCTTCGAGAGATGTTACTTGGTTGAATGGTTTACCTTGAGCGAAGGTTTCGGAGGAACTCGCTGTAACTTTCATCACTGTGAGTATGGAAACTTATTTCATTGCAGCAGACATACTAACATGAACTTTCAGTACAGAAGCTGGCCTGTTATCGACGCTTACTATACTTCGGCTGTCATTGCCGCAAAGGTGAGTTGGTCGTCAAAGCCAGACGCAAGCACTCAGAGTGGAAGCGTGGGCGATGCAGAGGGCTAGCTTTGGTAACATTAACCTTATCTGATATTCCACTCAACAGAGGCTCACGAATGTTTGAGAAGTAAAGTCTATTATGCTAGCCTTCAGGCGAATGCAATAAAACCTGGGACCTCTATCCTAGGTGACAAAAGCCTTGGATAAATTTACTAAAGTTTTAGAGGATATTAGACTAAGTATTTTTAGTACCCCAGTTTAACGTCAGAAGTCTTCCGACACCCCGAGGGCTTTCTATAATTTGTGCCTTATGAAATAGCCTTTTGCTAAGCTGAACTTTTTATATCGGCCTGTGACTCGACGTGTACTTGCCCTTGCTGGCTGCTCCGTAGCGTGAAAGCCAGAGACGACAACAGACAAGAAGCAATCGTGAAGTTATCACTCTGCTCTAAAGACTCCGAGGGGAGATGACCTCCTCCGTCCCAACTTTCGCTTCTTTGGCGGTGAGTTCACAATCCTCTGCAGAAGCAGCGACCACTGATCCATCGGAACGCCATCTCGATGAGGATGTCGGTCCACATCTTCATGAATAAGCATGAGAAGGATACGGAGAGTGAAGTGTGCCGAGTTTCCAGCTAAGCAAGGGTCTTGGCACGCGACTCCGATTTCCTGAATCAACTCGCCCTTGCTTCCCACTCTATCAGTCGGGACATGGAGCACTTCCTGCACAGCCTGGGAAGTGTCGATAGTTTCGATAGCTTCGAAACGCACGCCGCAGCTCCTCAAGAACGAGAGGCTTTTGTCTCGTCCATGGGTGATGAGGTAGAAATTGTTGTTCTTGACGATATCGGTGATCTCCTTCTCGAAGTCATCTATCGGGACGTACTTCATTCTTCCGAACCGGAACATATCCTCGAATTCGGGAGAGTATTCTTCATCCCCGACGACCCAATGATGAGACTGCGTGACGCTGGCTGCTAGGTTGACATTAGGCTTGGGAGGCTTGGCCAACGCATCTCCAAGACGTTCAGTATCAAGGATGGAGATGCCGATCTGGAAGCTATGCACTTGATTATTATGCACTACAACGTCTGCGACGTCGATAGAAAGGATCTGGAAGCTCGAGTCCTTTCCGTGCTGCCATGTTTCGAGTTTTTCGTGCTGTATCCAAGACCAGCGCGATAGGCGTTGGGTCTCTATGGCGTATCCCATCACCCACTGAGGGACGAAGAGCTCTGGGCGCTTGAACCATGAGTGGTCCGATGGTTCGTCCGATGAGTCGTCCATCTTCTGAGTGTACAACGTTCTGGATGGCGGTATGAAACAGGGTGACGATTGTTCGCAGGCCGAAGGTGAACTAGAGAGTCGCGGTTGGGAGAATCGTGATAGACAGAAGATCAAGTTTCTATGCGTACAGAGTAGACACTACGAGGGGGTTTTAGAGTGAGAAAGAAAACCTGATGCTTTTGTGTGATGAGAAGCTTTGTGAAAACGAAAGCCAGTTCCTCAGAGTCGTGCTGTTTCGCTGGAGAAGCTCCTTCTTTGAGTTTAAACTCGACGACGGGCACGAAACCTTCACGATGCCAGCTCCCTTCAGATAAAATGTAATGCAAGAACTTGAAAGCTTTTATGCACCCGATCCAAGTCTGGTTGCTGCACGGGAAGAACATAGGGAAAGGCATAGGAGTTCTTGACAATACAAGTTGGTCGCGAGATCAGTCGTCACGTAAAGGGATGCCAAGTTATAAGAATCGTGCAGCGTGTTTATTTGATCTGATCGAATAGCCACTTGGATCTTGGTTATTTAGAGTCTAAATAGTCGCCGTCAAGAAAAGATCCCCCAAATAGTAGACGGTGGTAAATGATAAAGCTGGCCAGGGAAGGAAAGAAGATCTAGATGGGGTATCAAAATAAACTCAGCAACAGGCATAGCAAACTAATTATGTATTCATGCTAAATTACCTAAACTGTTTATGATTCAGCATCAGGGTTCCATATCTTCTTTTGCTCCTCGAGACGACATCAGGGCCCCATCACTTTGCTACAAGACCTTTCACGTTAGACTGCCAACCTACATACGACGTGAGTGAGGAACATATATATTTAACATGGCGATGAGCCTCTCCTGGGAGCAGTGTTTGTGGGAAGAGCATTATTCTTGATACGTATATATATTGCGAATAAGTCGTCATGAATCGCGACATCTTGCATTCTAACTGTGAGTATTGGTATAAAACAAGTGTCAAAAAGCCACCGCTGTTATTGGATATATAAATTACTGGTAAAACAGAACGTAACTCCACGCGCCAAGAGGCCCGGTCATCAATCCTTTCTCTTCATTTACTGCTGGGGATACGCTTGGGGAGGATAAGGCTGAGGCTGAAGCTGAGGCTGAGGGGGCGGCGACATTGAAGCAGGAGGAGGGTGGGTATAGTTCGTCTGGCCATCGAGTTCACCTCCGTAATGCTGAGGAGGAGGAGAAACTGCAGCGGGAGGTGTAGAGTAGTTTGTCTGACCATTAAGCTCACTTCCCTGAGGTTGAGGAGGCTGTTGGTACTGCTGAGGGGGATATTGTCCGTAGCTCTGCTGACCTTGGTACTGCTGGTCCTGAGGAGAGTAGGGTGCAGCGGGAGGAGGATAAGCGCCCTGTTGTTGGTATGGGCTTTGGGTAGGCTGGAAGGGAGAGGGAGTGCCTTGAGGATACTGCTGCTGTTGTTGAGGAACGAACTGGCCCTGAGTAGGTTGTTGCTGGTACTGCTGCTGGGGGACGCCCTGAGATTGAACAGGCTGAATCATCGGTTGACCTTGATTGACCTTGGTCTCCATCTGGTAGTTGTTGTTGGGTGAAGGCGAGACAGCGAGGTTGACAGCGAAGCGACCTTCCTTGCGACCACGAAGGAACATGACGAGGGTCCAGACGAAAGTGACAATGAAGAGGATCCTAGAAGTCGAGTATCAGTAAACAGTGTCGCCAACTCAAGAACGAAGACAACTTACCAGACAAGCGCACCAAGACCCGCGACAGCAGCAAGCATAGCCAAACCACTCTTGAAGAGAACAACATTCTCCCCATCACGCTTAAAAACATTGCAAGTCTTGCTATCCGTGAGACTTCCATCGTTAACACAACCGTAAACATCAACAGGAACGACAAATTTGGCACGCTTAGCGGCAGTGGCAGCCCAAGCCGCAAGCCAAAGAGCCATCATTAATGCATCGAGACTTAGAACGGCGATGATGTGATATCCGCTTTGAAGACTGGGGATTTTCTCTGTAAAGACGGCGTATGCGATGACGATGAATGAGATGATTGCCTGGATATGTCAGTGGTGTTGAGATGGAGGAATGTGAGGAGACGTACAATGGCGAGTGAGAGAGCTTCTTCATCGAGCGTGGCATCATGCATCAGACGGCCACACAGAGCGACAATAAAAACAGAGACAAGGAACTGAAAGCCACGAATTATGACGATCCAAAGCGGTGTCTGAAGAACATGGCCGCCCTCAACCTTTTCCTGAGTTTGCTCCATAGTAGCCTGCTGAACAAACAGACGGTAGTGTCGAGACACGAGAAGCAGCCAAGAGATGGGAAGTGCTAGTGGAAGGGGCCAAGACGAGTGTTCGCTGGGGAGAAAGATTTACGGCGCACCCTTTTCTTCGGCTCTGGGGGGAAAACAACACTGCCTTATAGGGACCCGTTCACTTACAAGAAGCCCAAGGCAGACTTCGAGGGACGAGGAACCCTTGCGGATGGCTTCGTTAGCGTACTTCAGCCGCACCGCAGCTTGCCCCATTCGGGATGCCTCGTTGGCGCCGTTGGGCTCTCTCGGTGGAGGGTGGAGGGT
>VYWZ01001956.1:0-17566 GCA_008711595.1 Fusarium xyrophilum
ATCAGTCGAAGGGTAAACAGTGACGACTGGACCTTGAGTTACAGGAGAGAGGCAGGAGTCTGCAGAGGTAGGAATGGTCGATCATTTTTGTCGAGGGAGAGGAAGAGGAAGAGGAAGAGGAAGAGGAAGAGGAAGAGGAAGAGGAAGAAAGGGAGACAATAGTGAGACCTCAAAAAGCTGATGGAAGCACAAACTAACTTGATGACCAGGCTGAAGATGATGGCAGGTGGAAAAGTCTCCGGAGGGCTAAGATCGGGCGTGCCCCGAGCGCAGTAAGTTCATCATCATACAAGACCAATAGCCAGTGCCTAAGGCAAGGTTAGGTAGTGGAGGTTAGTAGCGATGCTAGGTCCCCCCCTCGACAGATTTGCAGCACAAAACCCGGTAGACAATGCACCCTCGAACGTCGTCAATAGGCACATACACGCAGGTAGTGAGTGAAGATAAGAACAAACAAAGTTGACGGGCCCACCCTCTCCGAACTGACTATGCCGTTCTTTGTCCCAGGGCAGATCTTGAACATGGGGGGAACCCTGTAGTGTCGATCTTGACAGGGATGACAGTGGTTGTCGACTCGGCCGAGTGAGTCCTCAAGGTGACTCTTGTGTCCATGCATGCATGTATGTATCTACAGGAACATTCAACAACATATCCCGTCATTGGCGGCGGCTTTGTTCCTCTCCTCTGGCGGGCTGTTGTGCCGCCCCTGAGAGGAGAACAAATACCCCGTTTCGAACATGTATCCAGACCCGTCCGTATCACAAATGGACAGTTCCCCATTCTCGAAATGCTGCTCTACCTCGGTATGGATCTCAGTGGGAGCAAATTCATCAGCAGCATCTGCTTGTGGTGACTTCGTTGGCCCCGGCCTCAGCAACTTTTTCTTTGTTCCCGCCTGGTGTAGGTCCTTAAGGTACCTTGTGTTCGCCCACCAGCTCCCAAAGAAGGAAGCTAGGTAGTACCCAAGGTAGTCAGTCAGTCCTGCAACGAGCTGCACCCCCATATCCCTACCGAAACACTGGCTTCAAGTATCTCTGCACTGATATACAAACTTATGAGCTTCAGGGTTTCTTTATTGTCTCATTTCTGCATCGTCCCTGGCCTGATACTATCGATGCGGTCAAATCCTCATCACGCAATAACTGGTACTGGATACCTGGTATTCGACCTTCGTCGCTTTCTCTGCCACAGAACTCTGCACAGATCTGTAGACATAACAACAAGGAGCTTCCTCCGTCAGGCTGTCATGTCCGCGACAGCCCCTCTGTTCTCAGAGACGCAACAGACGCATGAGATGACTCTCACTTGCCCATATCTAGGAAGACGGAATCTCGAAACACACGCATCTCCTCGGCAACAACTAGTGTGAATTTTCGCACATGCGGCTCTCAGTTGCCTTTCCAGCCAGCCTACGGTGCTATCGTCCATTGGATCGAAAACCCAGGCATGTCTTTCACCTAAATCGGACAATAGTCGCCTCAACTTTACGAACCCCCCCTCGACTGACCTCTTTCCGGATGCAACATCTTACCTGGAGCTAGAACATGGTTAAAAAGAACTTTCACCAACCTTGACAACTCAAGGCATCCGCTAGCTTCTTCTACGTGTGCCCTAAAAATCTACGGCATTGACTCTCGCGACCTCGAAACGCCAGCCGTCGTCGAACTAAACGCTCGTCGGTTCTCATCCGCCAGGGAAGAGTGATTAGCACAAGATACAGTTGACTCAAATAAAGCGACCCTGTATCTTTGCTACTAGGAAATCAGCCTCAACTGACTCTCGACGTTCACAGTCATCGACCTTTTTTCCAGGATGCCAAAACGAACCGAAAGAAGAGAACTCAAGGCCCATGGGTCTGAGGCTCGTCTCTGATGGTGACCAATGCTTGCTTTGTGTCCAAGTAGGTTGTAGAGCTTTGGCTCGGTACGCAGGAGACGAGCCCTGGTCTTCGTTACCATCCTGCACTTACACAATATGAAGCGCGCATCTTTGCGCAGGACGAACCATGATGCTACGTTACAGTTTTCCGGCTCTAGATGGTAGACGTTAGGGCTGACACTAATGGCAATCTGTTTCTTTCAGCTACCATTAACTCACTTGGCAGAGCCTCTTGTACGGCGGTCTCCCTATCCTCATGCTCAGGTTTTGCGACAACAGGCACACCACTTCTGCCCACTCAATCTTTCCGACAACTCATGACGGGCATCTCTGATCCGCAGTTCAACCGGATGCGCAATGACGGAAAGCTGACCCAAAGCCGATAACGTGAAGCTGGAGAACCGTGTTGTAAGTCTCTTTAAAGGCCCTAACATTTAATCATGGATGGACAAGTGGAACAATGGCCAAAAAACATGGCAATGCTACGGTTCTGTGCATCATCCTTGTGATTTTACCATGGCTCTCATTAACGACCTACAATTGAGATGCTGACTCCCTTGTCTCTAAACCCTATCTCTATACATTTGGTATGCCAAGGCTCCCAGCCACAACACAGAGACGAAGACTCAATACGTGCCACCAGATCTAAATGCCAACATCTCCAAAGAGAAGGCCGTATATAAGTGCCGTCAGCGATCGAATGCAAATGCCGTGTTCTACAACAGCCGTGAAGCAGCACGACGAGCTCGGGGTGAAAAAGGCTGAGCTATGACTAAAACCGTGTACTTCAACGACTATCGACATACAAAATACAGGATAGACTTATTACACCACAAGTCAATACGATGATGATTTCTGACAGTTGAGGGGCGTGACCAAGAGGAACCTCAAATGTTAGTCAAGGAGTCATATGAGCTGAACCATCAACAAAAGTTTTTGACATTCCTAAACTTTCTTAGCTGTACGGTAAGCATGTTATCTGAGGGTTCTCTGGCTTACAACTGATTAGGACACTGAATCTTGATTCTTCATATGCTCATAGCACGCAAAAGCCGTCATAATGAAGTTGTCGCCGCCACCCTCCGCCTTAACAGCGTTACATGGCTGTAGATCACCGTCTCGTTCCACTTTCACGACTTTGATCAGACTGGCAGCTTTTTGGTTTACTCCAATTGCTGAACTTTCGAGTAATTCTGCATCGAGAATCGGCGTCGCCACTATCAGCCGGCTTATTAGTGTGAAATGCTCAAGTGAACTTGAGCTTAAAAAGATGACCACTTTCTCTACGGACTATATCTGGTCGATATCACTGTAGATATCACTGTAGATATCACTGTAACGAGCCATCGAGCATACTCTCCAATCTCAACCCGAGTCAGAAATGGAAGCATCAAGCGCAGAACAACTCAAATCCGATGTCAAACCCTTCACATCAATCCCCCAAGACCTCGAGACGATCACAAGGTACTTCGACAGCTTTGGAGATTGTAAAGTGTTGCTTATAGGCGATGCTTCGCATGGCACGTCCGATTTCTACTCGGTTCGGGCAGAAATTACAAAGCATGTGATACAAAACCACGGTTTCAATATCGCTGCTGTTGAGGGGGACTGGCCTGATGCAGGGTCTGTTGATCGATATGTCAGGCACCGCCCAGGCCCTGGTCAAGCCACAGTAGAGACGACTCAGGTGGCAAGGGAGAAAGGGAGAGAGCCAGCGTTCTTGAGATTTCCTACTTGGATGTGGCGAAACATTGAAGTTCGCAGCTTTGTGGAATGGTTGCGGTCTTGCAACTCTGACCTCAAAGAAGAAGGGGCAGCAGGATTCCACGGCCTAGATCTCTACTCGATGGGCACTTCGATGAAGGCAGCGGTTGACTACCTTATCTGGGTACTGTTGACAAGTGTATAGGCCTGAGACGGAGAAGGCTTCGCATTACTCATATGCCGTCTTGCCAGAGCAGTTTGATGGCTTCATCTGGTTTGACAAGTCGAAACATGTGGGCACGTTTGAGGTTCATCAGCCCAAGTCACCTCGGGAGTACCATGAAACATGGCCGTTTGGTTTATAGGCCGTTGCTAGCATATGCAGTACTTCGAGTCAGTCCGATGGTTTCTTGCTTCACTCAATATTCCCCAGTAGGGAGGGGCCCGCGATTCTACGATATTGACAACGCGATCTGTCATGACTCAAGCACGATGAGCAGTCTACGAGTCTCACATGGCTGAATGGCACAGTCACGCGTGGTTAGCAGTCCTACCTCTTGGTTTGCCTCTGGCAATATGCTCTCCAGACCATAAGCCAGGCTGCACTGTTCCCACGGCAAACTTGTATATCTCAAAAGACTGTGTCAGAGAAGCGGTTCAAACTGGTTCGAATGCGCATTGAGGAATCTCACCATCTGGTCCATAGTTGGTCTTGACGAATTGTATCGTATCGTAGTCTCATTATCGATCGACTCGGAGGCCCAATATCCCTACCTTTCCCTCCAGCCATCACAAACGTATTAGCACCTCAAAAGCAAGTCCAATTCCAGTCCGCGCCCAAATCTCAAATCCTGATGGCCATTTCCACGACTAGTACCTGTGTCGGGTAGAATAATCCTTGGGACTGACGACCAAACCACGTCCCTTCTTGGCACCTCGATACACCGTTTCGAAAATGTCAATGAGCTCTTGCTTATCCTCAAGAACCCACTTGATCTTGTTGTTGTCACCGGTTCCCAGATCAATCATCATGTGTTTGTTTCGGAAGAAGAACATGAGGGAGCACGGGTCATACAGCTCGTACATCTGGTTGAAGTCGGGAACCTGGTCGATATCGCAGAGATAAATCACGGCGAAGTTGCGCACCTTGCCGGCGATCTTGTACAGTACTTCGTCCTGGCGCATGCAATCGGGATCCCAATCGCGGCCGAAGCGAATGACGACGAGGCGATCTTCCTCTAAGAGGTTGTTAGTAGATGCCAGGTAGCAAGATTTGGGGGATTGTATTTACCTGAGAGAATGGCTTGGTCCACATGCCAGCCGGTGTTGAGATGGGGAAGTACAACGGAGCCCATGATTAGTCTACGAAAGCGCAAATGATCCGTAAGTATGTGGTTATACGGCGACTACCTGAGTGGGTAGTTGGTGATAATACGATCGAATTTGGTGGTGTTGTTTTGGAAAAGGAAAGAAACTATGATGAAAGGCGGCGGGATGTCATGAGGTGGGCGGTGTGGGGCCATGCGCTAGCCTTATTTGGCCTCATGTGAACGAACCCTCACCTTGGCCGAATATCAACCTAATACAAGGTCCTCAAAGCAAATGTTTGAGAACAGTCTTTATGCAGTGAAGGACTGTGAGGCAAGCCATGAAATCGGTCATATAATTTTCCACTAAAGTCCTTTCTTGAATCGTCTCCATAGAAACTTCTCGCTTAATGTTGAGCCCATGGGACTCATTATCACTTATCAAACTCATCAATGACACTCCTCGGTTTGAAATACTTCCCCAAACGCTCAGGCCTGAGATGGCCAAGTCCAAAAGCCTCGGGACCCCCAATCTTTATCCCTCTCTCAGTTCCAGCCCACCTGTCACTTGCTGCCATGCCCAATACCACAACAAGCAGCCCATAGCGATATTCAGGTGTCCCAACTGCCTCTCCGTTCTGTGCATCAACTACACAGACTAAATCAGGCACAATAGCTGGGATATCCTGCTGAAACTCCTCCTTCCGATCAGAATGAACTCTCAGGGCAGCGATATTTTCGTTCTTGAAGGGAATCTTGACAACCCCCTTGAACTGTTCAGAAATATCCCCTGACGCCATATGTTCATCACGAACATCAGCCCCTTCAATGAGACACTCGCCATAAACATGCCCGGTTCTCAAGGTTCGCTCCACGCCAATAATTTTGCCTTTCCAAAGAACCTTGCCGGCTCCTGGGCCGCCACACTCTTCGATGATCCTTTCAGCGACACTGTCGACGCGGTTCTCTTTCCGTGCCCGAGCTACGGCGCGACCTATTCTCCGGGACTGTGATAGCGTATGTTCGACAGCCCAGCGTCTTGTCTCTTCTCCTATGACAGGTGCATCTGTGGCGCCAACTTGAGAGCCCATCTCACTCAAGGCAGAGCGGATGATCCGCTCGACAGCTTCATCGGAGGGATGCTTTGGGCATGACGAGCACGTTGCCGTTGCCGTCGCTCACGGCGATGGGTGACCAGATGGTGTCCCTCTCCTTGAAAACAACAGGTGCTGTTGGCCATTTCGTGGGATATGCTCTCCCCATCCAGTCTCCGTCAACTGTAGGGATGTCCATATGATCACTTGACCCAAGCAACAACCCGCTCAGTCCGTTGGCGCCTCCGACTTCAGCAGATATCATGTGGGTAGCGGAAGTATTGCACATCTTGTACAATTCTTGTTGAGCTTCGAGTAGCTCATCACCAGCTAGCTTCTCGATCGCAACGGTAGGACTCCCAGCTCCGCCACCACAGCCAACGCGTGCATCGTCTGGAAGGTCTTCAGAATTGACAATTCGGATTATTGCGCCGTTGCGTAGCTGAGTTCGTAGTCGTATCATCAGACCGTAGGGGCTCCCGCCGCCTCCAGTTCCAAGAATATAGCAACCTGTTGCAATCCATGATACATCCCTTTCAGAAACATACCATGTTCGGTTTCTTACATCGGGACGGGTATAAAAAGATATCAAAGTCTTCATCTTGTTGTGTATTATGCTTTCGTACTGTGTTCTTCTCATCGTGTCCCATATTTTGGTGGTCTCCATGCTCGGCCTGAGTTTCAGCGGCAACTACTTCTTTCGAGAAATCGAAGTCTCCAGTCGCCCGGACAATAAAACGAGTTTTGTTATCAATAATATACTGTCACGTCGTTAGGAATCTCCAGAGAATCACATATCAGTTGCCTACCTGAAGCGGGAAAACTTCCTTCTCAACAACTCTGACAGTCGATCCTAGAGCTCCAGCCTCAACAGGCTTTTGAACGGCAGCCCGACTAACCTCATCGAGGCACTCATTTGTCGATTTGGATACCGTCGACCGGACTGTATCCACAACCGCACTCACTCTTGCTATCGCAGCGCCAATAGCGTTGGCAACCTGTGACTACTGGGGTTTGACAACCTTGCTCGCGCCCTTGAGCTCATCGGGAGCAATGACAGCTCCACCTCCTACCAGAATAACCGGTATGTCTTTGGGTGATGTCTTCATAGTGTCGATAACCTTTTCTAGCTTGTGTTTAATTGTCAAGCTAACCTTTGTGAGCTGGTCCTCCAAAAGAGCGTCTTCCACGAGGGATGGATCGCCAATCTTCAGCTCTGGATTTGCTAGGACAGTGCAATCGGTTGCTGTAAGAACATTTCCTCCAAATTCAACTACTTCCTTCGGGAGTTTATATCCCACGCTATCTGGCCCAACAGAGACACTACTGTCTATCCGTACAATAGAAACTCCGCCTAGACCGATGCTCTTGATATCGGGACAAGAAAAGTTCATCCTCACGCCCGAAAGGTCGCTATAAGCTGCCTGTTGACGAGTAAAGCCGTTCCCCAGTGGAATTCCGACATCAGATGTGGTTCCTCCAATATCAACAACCATCTTGGCTTCATCCAGGTCGCCTTGCACAAGGAAAGCAGCCCCTCTCATACTGTTGGTAGGGCCGCTTGAGAAAGTTCGGATCGGTAAACGAGCCGCGAGTTCACCAGACAGTACAGGGCCATCATTTTGGGTGATAAACACTGCACAGCCCAGGCCTAGTCTCTTGACTGGTTCGTGAAACGATCGAATGGTCTTTCGGGAAAAAGGCAGAATGGAGGCGTTGAGAACAGCTGCGTTTTCTCTTTCGAGGAAGCCAAGATTAGCGACCTCCTTGGAACACACAACGTCACAGCCGGGTATCTCAGCCTTGATGACATCTGCCGCTCGCTCTTCTTGTCGTTCTACTGTATCAATAGGACTGAAAATACCAGCGACAACCACACTATTAATCCCTTTTTGTTCGCTAATCAAGCACTGCGTTTTGATCTCGTCTTGATCAATATCGGATATCAAACGGCCATCAACTTCCAGTCCGCCGTGTAACAGGGCATGGTGACCCAGGACAAGCTCTCTCATGTCATCAGGCCAGTCAACACATGGCAAGTTATGCTTCGAGAAGGGTCCGCAGAGACGAATCACGGCAACCCGTGACAGTCTCGCAGCATCTCTCTCAACAACAGCATTGACAAATTGCGTTGTTCCCATAGTCGCACTTGCGACTTCATGAGGGCGGATAGAACTAGAGCCGAGCATCGTAGTGAGGGCATTGTAGATACCGACGCTTGGGTTCGCCGTTGTCGGTCCTTTGTGCCATGCGATGATTCCACGATCAGGCCCTGAGCTCAAGAGAGGATCAATAAGGACACCGTCTGTGTTAGTCCCGCCAACGTCGATGCCGATTCGAAGACGCCGCGATGCTATGGTTGTGCTCATGGTGGGTAGTTATGCCCACTCGTGGTGTCGTCTGTTGATATTACAGTGTCGGCAGCTCGAGATGCTCCGGACAACTTGTTAGACAACTGTCGCAATGTGAGCAAGTTTTATGATAGAGAAACAAGATCATGTCACACAACAGTTTTACCCGATGCCGGCGATTGAGCTCCGCACGAGAGAGCTTGGTTATTATTGGTCTCGCGTGGGGGTGCTTTCGTCGAAGAATTCGATGAATCAAATGTTGGAGCTTCAGATCAAAGATAATAATATCCTTATCAATCAGTAGAATCCCTAGGTAGGGTCAATTGAGTGCATCGAAAGTTCAGATCAGCAATCAGCCACGATAACAAGTTTGACTATACTACCTAGATTATAAAGTTTGAAGCATATGGCCCAAATGATTTATCCTAACATTGCCTGTCATATTAATGACGGACCTTTCACCACAGTTGACCAAGTTTTATCATCTTTTAAAGTAACTGGAAACGTGAATTCTTATTCATACAATGATTACCATCCATCCTATGACTATGAGAGGCATCGAGCTGCAGTCTAACCACAACTCTGACTATCTCCAACCATCACCTATCCATATCTCGTCCTTGAATAATAAACAAAGCTATCATAGTATACTAAGGCTCGTATGCTGTTTCTGCGTTCCTCCCAGAGATATTCCAGCTGAGGAGTACAGAAAGAAGAAAACAAATAAAAAAGGTTCGCCTCTGATAGGAAGGATCATGGAATCTTGCGTATTTCTCACGACGCCTTTAACGCCAAATCTGTGTGTACCATCCCGGTGCGTCGCTCCGCATGGAGCTCTGGCCAGAAGTTGGTAAAAAAATAACGAGTCTCATGCAATCATTGCCCCTATGCCAGTCCCCGGTGCTTTCGTCTATTGCAAAATACAATTTCCATTGTTTAGTGCTTAAATCTCGATTGTCTTCATCGATTCGTCCACCATCTCGGGTTTCTTGCCGTTCGCCTTGGGAGATGGTTCTTCTTCCACCTTGAGGAGGTCGGATTCCACTCGGGAAATGCTGGTTGTCACTTTCGGAAGTTTACTGTCCTGGCTTTGCCGGGGACTTTCGACCTCTACAAGCTTCTCAGGCTGGATATATGCGTCGGCCAGCTCTGGAATTGTGGTCTCCTCTGTGACTTTACTCAAAGGTGTCGCCTTTCCGTATCCTGCGCATGGCCGGGGGCTGGCCAAAGGAGATGATCCACTGAGTCGTTGCATAGATCGGCCCCGGGGCTCGCCATTCTCACCACCACTACCATAAGGTGATGAAGAACGCGAGCCAAGAGGAGAATTAGGCTTGGGCCCCATTGACCTTCGGTTTGAAGCTGCCCTTCTTCCGTATTTCTGATCCATTCTCCACCGCAGGA
Source organism: Fusarium xyrophilum (assembly GCA_008711595.1). Classification (NCBI taxonomy): domain Eukaryota; kingdom Fungi; phylum Ascomycota; class Sordariomycetes; order Hypocreales; family Nectriaceae; genus Fusarium; species Fusarium xyrophilum. The sequence goes on from VYWZ01001956.1 coordinate 9,739, forward strand.
TGCTGAAGTACGATGGCTCAACTCTTGTCTCTTTGAACTCTCGGAGCTTCAGTTCGTTGGTTTCCTCATCCACATACCACTTGCCACTATTGAGATCATCCGCGACAACAGCCAGGAACGCAGCCCAGGAGCGCGCGACAACGTATTTAGTATCGTAGTCACGACCAAACAGAATGATCTGGCCCCACTGGCCACCAGGACCAGGAGCCAGGTCGACAGCCAAGTTGTTGCCACCCCAGTCGCGGACGAGGGGGATCCATGAGCTATGGGCATATGCCTTTTGAACAGCATTGGGGGGCACGCAGTCCTGGCGAGAGAGGAGATCTTGTCTCCAAGGACCGGGGCTGCCGCCAGCTACGGCGCCTTGCTTAGAAGAAGAAGCCTCATTGCTGCCGCCGAAAGCCTTGGAAGGGGTAGAAGGTTTGTTGATAGATGTTTCGAGCAAATACTGGTGATTGACGGTCCTCCAGTTATCCCATTCCTGGACGATCTCTTCGCAATCCAGCAACATGTGGCTAAAAATGATTCCGGTGGGCATTCCTCCTCGTTCTTGACCATCGTGAACCATAAGCGAGTCGCGGACGTCTTGAGGAAGAGAGCAGTCAAGCTGATGCTCCAGGTCGTTCAGGTCATTGTTGGTAGCACCTTCGCATAGCTGGTCGTAGAGCTCTGGATAGTTCTCATCTGCCCAGGCGTCTATACGCCTCCAGGAATGGGCAACTGGCGGGGCAGGGGGGAGGCCATCGGCAAAGTTTTGCATTGGGACATCGCCGGGGCTCTGCACCTCGAAGCCATCGCCCTGGCTGGCATTTCGCGCGCTCATTGATCTCAGGCCAGGTGAATAGGGGGCGCTTGTTGGAGCGAAATTAGCGCCGTCGGGTTGGAGGGGAGAAGCCCGGCCGGTTTCGTCGGAGTAGGGAGATGAGACATCGTTTCGAGAATCGGAGGCTGTTGCTACGCCAGTCATAATACCACCTCGGCCATTCTGTAGGGGGACATGTCGACCGGTTCGATAAGGGGAGTCAAATGAGGAATCTGCAAGTTGTTCAGTATGTGGCAGATGAAGTGTTGCGCTCGGGTATCAGGGGTCGCATACGCCTGTCATAACTAGTCATAGTATGCCAGAAAGACCTGATGGTCGCACCGAAACTATCAAAGTAAAGTGTCAGCGGGAGGGGAAAGCAGTAGGCGATTTCGAACGAGGGTCTCAACACATACGTGTTTGCCATCGTGGCGGCAGTAGGGGCTCAAAACCCAAAGAACGGCGAAAAAGGGTGAACGAGCGTCGGTTGCTAGGGGTTTGGTTGCGACGGGAAGACAAGGTGAAGAGCCACGATGAAAGAGGATGATGAGCCAGGTCCGGCGATTAAAGCAGAGCGGTGTGAGATAAAGCAGAGCGGTGTGAGATAAAGCGAAAGGAGAGAGTGAGCGAGCGAGAAAGAAAAGATTTGCGAGAGAGCGACGAATGGAGTTTGTTGACGAATGGATGATGATGTAGGGTTTGAGGTGAAGATTGATGCCGCCGAATAATCCAGGGGAACCTGACGAGCCAAATGGGCCAAATGGAGCTACAGGAGGAGAGAGGTGGCTGCTGGCCGGTGGTCTACTCCGCTCAGACGCGTGGGGTCTTCTCTTTCTTTTTTCTCCCACTGTCGTGTAAGGTCCCTAGAAGTGGATGCACCAGGGTAACTCGTGAGTTTCCAGTTACAATCTCGAAGCATGAAATATCATGGCACCTGGACGGGTGCTAGTGTGAGGGGATACGGTACTAAGATGGGAGGTTGGCACTGGAAAAAGGACCCTGGGATGGATGATGGAATGAAAACAGGTAGTGGCCTCTTTGTTTTGTTGTTGATTGAATGTTCAAAGCGACCAATAGACAGACGAGCTTTGATGTCTCTCATTTGGAGCCAGCGTCTCCGCAGTGCCTCATCAGTGCACTTCTGGCACTACAGTCCGGCACTCGAACAGTGGAGTGTGGCGGAAGTGATAAGGGGCTGCTTCGGCTTCAGATGGACAAGGGCTGCATAAAAGTTGGTAGCAGAGGGGAAAGGGGACTAGGTTAGAAAGACGTAGCCAATCGTCACTTGATTAACTGATAACCTCTTTTCCGTACATACTCACTCCTATGGATGGTATCCGTACTTTTCCATCCATCAAACTCAATGCCATTGTCTTCCAGGCTGTACCAAATTTCAGAAACTCAATGGGCAATTCGTTCAAGATATTGAGTTCTAACATGCCTAACCACGCGTGGTCCAGCTGATAAGCTATTCAATACTCCTGAATTCCATCCCATTTCCATTCCCTTAGTTTAAGTAGGTACCTACTTAGCTACAGTACATGGCCGGGTTTGAGACAGCCGGGCGAAGGCCGCCGGGGGGCTTGCATAAGGTGAGGTATAGAAGGGCTAGCAATGCAAGGTACCGCTCCCGCAAGTATACCATGGCCTGCTACTCTGTACTCTGTACATGTTTTCGAGATTAACTTAGGTTCAGGGGCAGCCTAAGTTAGGTACCTAGATCCAATTTTGGCTGGTCCAGGTCGCAAATGATAACGCATTGCAGAAATTCAATGGACGACACAGACTGGAGAGAAAACGCCGTAGCTTATTCTTGTTTTTAAGGGTCCGATATAAGTGCCTAAAACTCAATGCTGCAGAATGAACAACGACAAATACAATAATAATGGAAAATCCACGATGCGAAGACCTACCTATGCTGCTATGGTACGTATGTGTCCGTACATCATTTCATCAACGGCAAACTGGGTGTTGTGGAGCAGCTAATCGTTCGATAATCCATGTCCGTCCGTCATGTTGAACCTCGAGAGTTATCACGGACCTGAATGCAGAAGCTTTAAATAAAGACATCTCGCCTCCGTTTGAGATTCAATGCTTGATCCTTCCATTACAAATTCACATCTAAGGTTCATTCTTGACCGATGATCTTAGCACCCTTGAACCCAGGTAAAGTCAGAGGAGGAGATTAGGGAGATCATATTAGGTACCCAGATAATCTATCCACATACATTCCACGAAAGACCAAAAATATCTTTCGAAGTACGAGATAGTTATTGGCCCTGAATTACTCACCTACGGTTCCTCAACCTAGGTAAATTGAAGTTCTCTACTCCGTCTTGCCCGTATGCCCGGGCGATAAGTTACATGTTTATCAACCCCTGCTGCTGTTGTCATTATACAATACGGATATCACACCCGTTCCGAATCCAAATCCGCTATCGACATGGATTCTATCTACCATTGCCACTTCTGGCTGGGCTGCCTCATAGACGTTGCCCAAATGCGGGCGGGGGGATAACTTCTAATTCTAGCGTCTCTGTGAGACTGCAACTGTGATGTGTCACTTGTTCTTGTGTCTGCTACACAAAGGATGGTCATAAGATGACAATCCCATTCCCATTGTTCTTTGCTTGTGTCCCTCATGGCTTTCGCATGGTTCCATACGGGTATTTGCCGCGACTCACAACAAAGGCCTGTATTTCTGTGTGTATCCGTGACAGTCGGTCAAGCTTGATTGCCTGCGGCAAGTTTCAAGTTTTACGGCGATATTTAAGCAGTCATAAACAGTTTTGTTTGGTTTCATACCTGATTTATATCCATTCATCACGCGTCGCTACTACCTACTATACTTTACACTTCATATCAACCACTAACATACCTGTTCCAAGCAATCCCTCAACTCCATTGAAGCCCAGCACTTCGTGCATTACATATCGTCCTGGTCCATCTATGTTTGCCACATGTGCTCACTCAGCCCGAGCAGTTTGTCCTGCATCTGTCGCTTGGCTGCAGCGGCGATTCCTCGTTCAGGATTTGCCATAGCCTCACTATAGCAGAGCTCGACAAGTGCCTTGAGCTCGTCGTACGAAAAGTTGTTTGGGTCCTGCGCGCTGGTCCCTCCTTGCTGCTCTCTGTCCTGCTTTGCCTTCTCTACAATGGCGTCTGCACCTTGTTCGTATAGCGAAAAGTAATCTGCTGCACGCGCTAGGTCCACCCCTTCCTCCACGTTCTTGAGGTTCTGTTGCAGCACAAGAATGTTAAGTTGCATACGCCCACAGCCCTTGTCATTCATAGGCGACGCTTTACATGCATTGCTCACAAGATAGCAGTTTATGAGCAGCCCCAGACCCGTTCGAACAAAGGCTATCTCCTTCTCTCTGAGGTACTTTACGATGGTCTCGTCAAAGAATACCAATTCCGAGTTGAGGCTCAAGATCTGGGGATCAGGTTCACTCACTTCCTGGTCAAGCAGGTACGGTGCCACCTTGGGGGATAAGGCAATGGACAACGAATGGACTATGCGGCATCGGATCTCCATGTGGAGAGTTAGTAGCGCAGTTCCTGCAAGTTCTTCGAAAGACGACACTATGCTGTCAAACGCTCTGAACATTGATCAGTTATATGTTTGCCCATCGGGTCGCATCACTTACTGCACAGTTTCCTGCGTTAGTGGTAGTGACACAGGGCCTTCTTCTCCTGCGGTTTTGCCATTATCGTTCATGAGAGTCCATCTTCGGCTCGAATGTCGAGGCAGGTTTTGTCGTGATGTATCTGTGTCATGCGTTGTGATCTGCCGCAGGCCAGCAATTTTGACGGCAAGCCACTTCATGCTGGTGTACAATAGGCACAGGGATGAGATGGAATCTCGATCCTGAATGATGTCACCTGAGTCGAGTGGCGACTCATCCGTGAGTTCCATCAACAAGTGTATCTCCTTTTCGGCCAGTTCCCAGTCCATCTCTTCTGACATGAAAAGTTTCTTCATTGTTTCTTGTATCTCTCCTTGGTCCAGAGAGAATCGTGCCGATGACCTCAGGTTGTCGTTGCTGATCTCGGTGGCCGGATCCTGAGCTTTGACGACAAGCGTTTTGAACCAGCTGAAGCAGCGGTCGTAGTACCGCATCATTTGAGTGACAATCAGCGAGCTGAGTGCTTGGTCTGGTGGTATGGTCCCCAGCATACGACAGAAAGCTGTCACAACCTCGAAAAAGGCTGTGGTTCCTCGGAACACAGGCCGACGTGCTACCTGGCTCCAGGCCGGGTCTTGTGTGAATGCATCTGCCTCCCCAAAGACGGTGTCGCTCAATTTTGCGAGTGTCTCGTCCAATTGTGGTTGAAAGACATTGACCAAGAAATTGTCCAAGAATGTTGTCAGCGTGCTTGCTGCCAGGTCTGAACCTGGAGGGACGATGTTCTTGAGACGCTGCAGGAAGACTAACGTCGGCGGTAGTAACAAGCTCATATTGAAGACACTAGGTTCCACCAGAGATTTGCACGATCCTGTTGTTTGATGACTGTTTCCAAACGGAACATCACTTCCTGCTCCTGCTCCTCTTCTTCCTCCCTCCTGGACATTCCGCCCTTTTCTGTCTTGCTTTCGAGATCCTAGCCCAGGAACGGCATCTTGGATGATGTTGTCCAATGCGTCATATTCACTCGTCATCTCAACAGACTTTGTATTCGCTTCAGAAAACTTGAAAAGATGCTCTCGTATGTCTTTCTTGCCATGGAGCGTATTTCCTGGGTTTGGCGAGTCGAACTGATAGACATCTGCATCGGTCGTAACATAATTATGCAGCAAGGATCTTATCTCGTTCTGGTATAGATTCCACAGCTCTTTGAAGCTTCCAAGTAGGGCAATATTGTTACCAGCGCCTTCCCTTCGGATTAGGACCTTGATAGACTCGTGGAACACACGATGGCCCTCTCCAATTGCCTCAAATTTGCCATATAGAGACCATAAGAGGTCGTAAATCACATCTGCTCGCATTTGTGTTTCACGTGTTCCATAGACGTGAAGGCCATCGCCTCTGGCTGATCCTCCTCGTAAAGAGCTGGGGTGCCTTTGATCGACCTCGTTGATAGTCTCATTGACGATGGTAAAGAGCTCAACTGGGAGTCGCTGCTTAAGAGTCTCCACGGCATTTTGCAAACGTCCGAGCCTATTTAAAGATTCCACCAGCAGTCCTACATAGTAGAATGTATCGGCTTCGGGATTTTTCATAGGATCTTCCCGGACCATCTTGTCAACGTCAATGCCATCGAGAATAACGTGAAATGGGGCGATGGGCTTAATATCACCAAAACCTTCGGTGACGGCGCCTTGCGTTTTAGCCAAGCTCTGCCATCTTTCCTGGCAATAGGGTGACTTGAGATAGAGGTGCTCGTGTAGCTCTTCTACAAGGATATCCATCAGGGCAGTCTCTTGGTTTGCAAGGTAGCTCCTCAGGTCAGCAAGGGCACCAATATCGTCCAATTCAGGCTTCCGTAGCTTTCGCAACGCATTTTGAAGCACTTCCACGGCCGTCCAGAATCTCTTCTCCGATATCCTTGCCTCCAACTGATCAGGTACTGCTCGGAGGTCATCCAATTCATTAAGAGTTTGCACCAGGGCGTCAAACTCTTGTGATGTCTTTGAAAGCTTCTTCAATTCAGGATCCGTCGCGCAGAGACTTGTTTTGGAACTCGCCAGTGATTCCTTCAAGGCACGTACTCGCTTCTGCGACTGCTGAATGCTACTTTGAATTTTGTGAAATGTACCTATGGAACTGTTGAAGCCCTGGTGATGTTCGTGGACGATACCCTTGAGCGACTCTTGCAGGTAGTTGTGTGATTGCTGGAACTGGGCGTATTCGTGGGCGCGACCAACCGAGCTCCTGTCGAGCAGCTGCAGCGCCAGTTGAACAGGGACGCAATCGTCTTGACACATTGCAGGCCATTCTTTTTTTATATGTTCGATAACCTCGGTGATTTGCCGTGCAGCATGAGTGTCTGCTGGTTGTGGTGGAGCTTGTACTTGTGGTATACGTGATCGGGAGGACATCTGTCGAAGACTGGGTGGTGGTCGCGGTTGTTGGGTGGCAGGCGGTGTGGCATATCGATCGCTGCCGTACCCATCTTGATACCCGGATCGGTAGTCATCGTTGGAGCGTCCAAAGTTGCCATAGCCGTTACCGTCGCGGTGAGGTCGGTCGTATCGATTCGACATGATGAGTATGAGGTTAGGAGATGGCAGGCCGACTAAGAGAAATGGGCTGTTTCGTAGCGCATCGTCGCCATGGAGAAGACGTTGGGTAGTGCTGAGACAGCTCCGATAAAATAGAAGGCTTGTAGGTCTATAATGTGCCCATAAAGACAGAGTCAAATCGTGTTCGCTGTTGCGGAAGTTAGAAGTCGGGTCGAGGGGTGGGAGCTGGTTATATCACCTTGCGGCGCACCAAGGGAGTTGTCTAGGTACCTAAGTCTAGATCACTGGCTAACTGGGTACCTATCTTAAGGTACCTTAGTACAGGGGCTGAGGAATTGCGTACCTAGGGTAACCAGTCACTCACTATCTGATTTAGAGATTAAGGAAAGGTCGCAATCAATTCTAGCGATTAATCATAATGCTTGATTGTGAAAATGCTTCTACGTTGATATAGCATCAATTCAAAATCATTACAGGTGAGCCGAGTTTGCTCGTAGGGCTGCCACATCCATAGTGGCCAAGTACAGTTACGTGCGAAAGTTTCGACAATTGCGGGGTCACCACCAACCTCCTCAATGAGATGATATTACTTTGTGAGGCCATTGAGATGTGTTGTATGAAGCGCCGATCGGTCACAACGAGCATTACAGCCGTATATTGAAAGAGCCTTGTTTTTCTCAATTGAGGGTTGTGGCCATGAAGACCTTTTGAGCTAGCTAGTCTACCATTGTGGGCTCACTATAGCCAATCAGCGCATTTGGTCATTTATCTCTGCGCAATATACCCCCCATTTAATGCCAATTGTTCTTAGTATTAAATACACACCTGAATAGCTTTAA